>JABJVR010049324.1:0-22199 GCA_025773905.1 Chitala chitala | reverse complement strand
GTGGGCTGTGGGTCCTCTGGACAAACTACCGAGTGTGGGCTGTGGGTCCTCTGGACAAGTTACTGAGTGTGGGCTGTGGGTCGTCTGGACAAGTTACTGAGTGTAGGCTGTCGGCCCTCTGGACAGAGTATTGAGTGTGGGCTGTGGGTCCTCTGGATGGAATGCTGAATGTGGGCTGTGGGTCCTCTGGACAAGTTACTGAGTGTAGGCTGTCGGTCCTCTGGACAGAGTATTGAGTGTGGGCTGTGGGTCCTCTGTAGACACAGAGTACTAAGAGTGGGCTGTGGGTCATCTGTGAACAGACTACCGACTGTGGGCTGTGGTTTTTTTAGACTGAATACAACTTGGCAGAATAGAGAACAAAAGAGAAAGGAAGAAGAGAAAGAAATGATGAGGAAGAGGATAACAAGGATGGTGAGAGTAAGAGAGAGTAGGGACAGATACACCACAGATTCTGACTTTGCACTGAGATCGTGTATGTCTTCTGTGTTTCCATGTCGTATCTACAACAGTTTTCTTATGTACACAATGGAATCTTACTGCTGGAGATTAGCTAGACTCAAGTCACAGGGACCAGGGAGTTTTATATTAGGACCAGTATGAAGACATTATTCTAAAACTTCTTGTTTGATGTGTGTGCGTGTGCCTGTGTATGTACGTACATTAATTAGATTTTTTTTTTCCAGCATTCTAATTCCAAAAAGGTAATTTATGCAAATGTGTGCATAGTGTAATATATGCACAAATGCACATGGTTTATCTACTTTTTCTTGCAGAACTAGCCCATTGCTAATTTACTGCTTTGTGCACAGAAGCAAAGCTACATTATTTCAGATATCACTTCTGGACAGATGTGAGGTGCTGGTTAAGGGTAAAACTAATGAGCTGTGCATAACCAATTGGAAAAGTGCTGCTGTTCTGTTTTCAGGGCATCATTGTAGTTGTCCATTCAAGGTCAAAAATCCTGGTTGTGTATTGGGACTTAATATGAAGGACACTGAACCTCATGTGACTTCTGTTTGACTTATGAATATAGAAAACAGCCTAATCTCATAGTGGATGATTATGAGTTTTGGCTGACAACATCTTAGAAGTGTTAAATGTTACGTAAATGGAACTGTTCCAGAGATAGACCGCTATGATATCTGAATTCCAAAATCACATCTGTTTCTTCATAACGTATTTCTTATTATTAGCAAAACATAAAGGTATTGGTCTGTAGGTACAGTATATAATAAAATGCAATGGGTCGACTCATTTTATATGTATGTGTGTGATATAGAGGCCTCCAGCCAACTTGAATAGCTGCATTGGTAATCTAGTTTCAGTCCTGCTAGCTTTTTCTCTGCAAGTGCCAAGTATGTCTGTCAATTCTGTGTCCATGGAAACAGCAGGGCTTTGAAATCCAATTCTAGAAGCATCACCATGTAATAAATATCAATCTTCTGTTTATGGACATGACGTTTGTATTGAATTATATAAAACATAAAGAGGTCTATTTGGAAAAATTTGAAACGGGAATACAGGTAGTTTTATGTTTGAGAACACAAACATATTTTGAGTTTTGTGAATAGCTTTTGACACAAGCTTGAAAACACAACAAAAAAATGACCTGTGATGTGGAAAAAATCGTGTTAATCTAGAGACTGTCCTGCACAGTGTAAGAGAGGGTACAGTCTGACTCGAGGCAGGCTATACGGACTGAAGTTACAAAGTGTCACCAGTTCCCCCTGACCTACATGTATTTAGACTGTGTGAGGAAACCAGAGCACCCGGTTCCTTCTCGAGCTCGGTGAAAACATGCTGGCCCGTCCCAGTCATGGTTGATGTGCAAGCATGGCCCTGACCTCGGTTTGACGCGTCTAACGGACTTACCTCCATGCTGGAAGGCAGAAGCGTGAGCTGGATTATCCCATGTGTGCCTCCTGGTCCTTGTGCTCCCTCACTGAGAACAGCTTCAGGCTGGTATTTTTAGCGTCCCAGGATTGGATGAACACTGGGCACGTAAAGTGCTGGTGAGCCGCTCAGATATTTTTAGAGATCATAAACGTGCACTTGACAAACCACTGATGACATCCGCAGCCCTAGCCAGACAAATCCTAGTGTTTTAAAATTAATTAACAAGCATCTGAAGTCATTTGCACGATGCAAGAAAAATAAATTAACAGGAAGCTTCAGAGATTAATCCTGTATAAGAGGACATGATGGTATTTCTGATTTAGAGAACTAATATTTTAATATAGTTTGCTGGATTCTTTCTTAAATTATACTCTTGCCACCAGCATTGTTCACTGGATGGATTTCAAGTTAGTTTTTTTTTTCTTTTAGCATTGTATGTCCCATTCAGACATGGGTGACTGGCGTACCTCTCAAACTTTAAGAACCAATTTTTTTCCCCCAGTTTTTAACATTACTTTGTACTGTGTCTGGTAATCCAGTTGCATTAGAATAACAGGCACTATGTTTATTTTCTCAGCCCTTAATACACAATAAATATTTCAGTGTTTTACATTTTAACTTTGTACTGTAGTTTTCATTTGGCTAGTAGCTAACCAGTGTAAACTAAACTAGGTCATCTTAATTTGTAAAGTCACACATGTATCTTGAATGAACTGCCTATTTGTAACTTAATTACCCTCTTTGCATGCCTCTGTATGTATGCAACCTTAAAAACTGGTGTATGACACCTCTGCAGGTTTTATTCCTGGCTTTTTAAAATGTTATTTAGTTTAATGTTGTTGTATAATGCTAGTGGTAATGTGTGCCTCATGTAATGTGGACAGATGTTGTGATGATGTGAAAGGAGATGTAACATAGCCACAATAATTATGGTAGTTTGTGTTCAGAATTAAAGGTTAGGCCCATACAATTAGGTAAAGACCTTGTCTTCCTTTGCTTTTAATGAAGAGAAATTTAAAAACCGATTCTGTGCAAAGAATATAAAGATATCTGAACTGCAGTTTTTGTATGTGATATCAATGCTTTACCATTGGCAGAAAAAAATAACAATTGTATAATGAAGCACACCTGTGTGTCTCAAGTCAATGAAATTTGAAAGCTATATTAAACTGTAAATATGGTTGTCAAATAAGCAGAACATACAGGTAAGGTGTGATACTACGTAAGAATGTATTTAACAATGCAGTGGTGTTGGCGTGTATGACCTCTGAAAAGGACAAGGTCTCTTTGGTTATTATTATAAGCACCTACCACTATTATTTACCTCCTGCAGCAGATCCAGTTTGCTGAGGGCAAGCAGGAGTTCAGCAAGTTCCCCACCAAGGCAGGACGACGTTCCCTGTCCCGGTCCATCTCTCAGTCCTCTACAGACAGCTACAGCTCAGGTAACACACACACACACACACACACGGACATATGCATATGAGCACACAATGCAAGCTACTCTTTGAGGAATGGTGGAATGGTGCTGTATGACTGAGCCACAGATGTGGAAGATGTAAAACATTTAAATGGACGTTGAACAAGGGTGCTGGGTCAAAGATTGTACCTCTGCCCTCTTCCTCTGCACCTCTGCCCCAGCTGCGTCCTACACAGACAGCTCAGATGATGAGACCTCCCCCCGGGACAAAACTCAGGTCAACTCCAAGGGCAGCGCTGACTTCTGTGTTAAGAATGTCAAGCAGGCTGAGTTTGGACGCCGTGAGATTGAGATTGCTGAGCAAGGTGAATAATTTGCCGTGGCCTGTTATCTGACCTTTTAAGACACAGAATCAAGATGTTCCTAAGATTAGAGGAATGACATGAACACAGAATCATGCAATCAGACATGAAATTGGTATGAGTACAGACTGGTTTTGATAGCTAAATGCTGTTAAATAAAACTCAGGAATTTATACTCTCTCTCTCTCTCTCTCTCTCTCTGTCTGTCTCTGTCTGTCTGTCTGTCTGTCTGTCTGTCTGTCTGTCTGTCTGTCTGTCTGTCTGTCTGTCTTTGTCTCCCTTTTTTTTCTCCCACAGATATGTCAGCCCTTATCTCCCTCAGGAAGAGAGCCCAGGGGGAGAAGCCACTGGCAGGGGCCAAAGTTGTAGGATGCACCCATATCACAGCTCAGACCGCGGTACGTCCTAACAATCTCATAAGCAACCCATAATGAAACTTGGAAGTAATGTACAAACAGTTATTTTGAACAAGTAACAAAAAAAATCACCTGTCAACCTGTTTGTGCTGTATCTGCTTGTCTGTGATCTCCACCTGGCTGTGCTGTATCTGCCCTGTCTGTGATCTCCACCTGGCTGTGCTGTATCTGCTCTGTCTGTGATCTCCACCTGGCTGTACTGTATCTGCCCTGTCTGTGATCTTCACCTGTCTGTATCTGTATCTGCTCTGTCTATGATTATCATCCCTATCTGTGCTGTATATGCTCTGTCTGTGATCATCACCTGTCTGTACTGCATCTGCTCTGTCTATGATTATCATCCCTATCTGTGCTGTATATGCTCTGTCTGTGATCTTCACCTACCTGTGCTGTATCAGGTCTTTACCTGACTATATTCTTTATTCTGTGCTGTCCATTCCTGGCTGTACTGTGTCTACCCTGTCTGTGGTGTTTGTCCCCTTGCTTACACTGTGCTCCCACACCTCCAGGTATTGATCGAGACTCTGGTAGCTCTGGGAGCTCAGTGTCGCTGGGCTGCTTGCAACATCTACTCCACGCAGAATGAGGTTGCGGCTGCCCTTTCTGAGTTCGGTGAGAGCCTGACTTTCACAGAACTATGTAGGCCATTATCAAAGCTTTGTTCAGACAAAGAACACATTATCATTTCAATACACAGGAGGGGGTTAATTTGTTGAATTTGTGAGTGAGGTGCAAAGCCTTTAGGACACTACAGATGTTCTCCTGTGTAGTGGCTTTTGTAATAAATATGTGATAAGATTTGTCTCTGTCCTCACCTGGATCTGTGCCTTGTGCTTTAAGGGGTAGCAGTATACGCCTGGAAGGGAGAATCTGAAGATGACTTCTGGTGGTGCATCGACCGCTGCATCAACATGGAGGGATGGCAACCCAACATGGTACATTATTGTCCAACTTAAGTGATGTGTGAAAGGTGTAGATAAATTAAATTAACAAATTCTGAAGCACAAGGTAATGTTTCAGACAGCCCTTAATGTGTGAGCACCAATGTGTTGGCTCTGTTCTGGTTGTCAGATCCTTGATGACGGTGGTGACCTGACACACTGGGTTTATAAGAAGTACCCCAGTGTCTTTAAGAAGATTCGTGGCATTGTTGAGGAGAGTGTTACTGGAGTGCACAGGTGCCTGACCATTTCTCAGCAGAAGACTGGAGGCCCTTCACTGTGATCACCTCTCCTTATAGTTTCACCCACTGTACCAGCTGTCTTCTGTATTTTGCAGGTTGTATCAGCTTTCCAAAGCTGGCAAACTATGTGTCCCTGCCATGAATGTCAACGATTCAGTCACTAAGCAGAAGTTTGACAACCTGTACTGCTGCAGAGAGTCCATCCTGGATGGGTGAGGGCTTGTCCTCCTATAGTACAGCTCCTGGCTTTTGCTTGGGTGTGTCAGCAATGAAACATGCATTCTATATAGATAGTCCCCCTGTCTACTGCACCTCCACCAACCAAGGGCATTATTGTGAAGCAGCATGCCCTCCAAGTAAAAACTAGGGTCTCTTGTGATCTCCACCTGGCTGTGCTGTATCTGCCCTGTCTGTGATCTCCACCTGGCTGTGCTGTATCTGCTCTGTCTGTGATCTCCACCTGGTGTGTATCGATTCAGTCACTGATGTGATTTTTACTCAGAACATGTATGGAATGGTTTTAATACTTAAGTGGGATTTGATTTATCTCATGAGGAATTTTATAATCCTGTTGAATCCTGTTACATACATGTTCTTTTAAATGTTTTGGTAACTATGATTTCCTCAAGATATTACCTGAAAAAGACCTTGTATTGACTTTTCCTCTTGGGTTGAAACTTGAACGGAATGTCTTGTGCTTCAGCTGATTTCAAAGTGAGCCACAAACGTAACAATTTCTTGGCCTTGATGTGTTCTGTTGATGTGTTTTCTCTGTAGTTTGAAGAGGACCACTGATGTGATGTTTGGAGGAAAACAGGTGGTGGTGTGTGGGTATGGAGAGGTGAAGACTTACCTTTCATATCTTTTATATCTGGATGTCCCTGTGACACTGACTGCTGTGCATGAATGTGATTAGGCTGTGCTGGGTAGTGCTGTATTGAATTTATGTTGTGTGGTCTCTGATCTGCTGCCCAGGTTGGGAAAGGCTGCTGTGCTGCTCTGAAAGCTTTGGGAGCCATTGTCTACATCACAGAGATCGATCCAATCTGTGCATTGCAAGCCTGGTGAGTAAGAAGTAATTGGACAAGTTGATGGAAACAACTGGTTTCGCATGCACTCTGAGCCATCAGCTTTGATATGAACTGATTTATCTAATTAATAAAACAATGTCACACGTATACAAAAATGACGGAAGTTTTAGAAGCTGTAGGTTTTAAGAACAAGCCACATTCTAACTCAGTCTTAAGGAAAACATTTTGGACCACTTCCCCTTTGTCAACCCGTTGGCTGTTTCAGGGGCCTGTGCTTCTGTGTTTCCTCTGTAGGGGATGAAGCAACAGCTGCAACACTTGTAGTTTCACTTCTGCTGTCACTTCTTTATGCTCTGCCTTCTCTTCTCCTTTTCCTACAGCATGGATGGTTTCCGTGTGGTTAAATTGAATGAGGTAATTCGCCTGGTGGATGTGGTCATCACCTGCACAGGTATGTCAACTGTTGTGTTGGACTGTGGGTGTTCTCATAGTTGGCTCTATACATGAACATGACCTTTGCGGGACAGATGGCTTTAACCAGTCAGGCATGATCCTTTAAGGGAATAAAAACGTGGTGACCAGGGACCAGCTGGATCGCATGAAGAACGGCTGCATTGTGTGCAACATGGGTCATTCCAACACTGAGATTGATGTGGTGAGTGAGCTTTGTCAAAGTGTGTGCGTGCATGTGTGTTTCAGTGCTGAGTGCTCACACACTCGTATGTGGCCTTTCTGTTCCCAGACAAGCCTGAGGACCCCAGAGCTCACCTGGGAGAGAGTGCGCTCTCAGGTGGACCATGTCATCTGGCCTGATGGCAAAAGGGTTGTCTTGCTCGCTGAGGTGTGGCCTGACATAAATGAACTTCATGTTTACCCATAACCACCTGTAGTCAGGGACGGCATGCAGGTTCTCCTCTAACAAAAATTTACTATAAATACAAACATAACAAAATATTTCATAATGTTAATTATTAGTTTCAATGAACATTGTTCAGTTGTTGTTTCCTAATGTCTTAATAAATGTACTAATGTTTATTTTGAGAGGTTGCTGTCATGTGCACAAATTGCCTGACTCATGTTTGTAAATGATTACATGGAAAGGCTTAAAGTTTTGAGCTTCAGGCTCCATTTCACTTTGGTAATGTTGCACAATGGCTACACTGATGTTGGATGGTGTGCTAATAAAAGAGATGTACTGAGTGCTTCTTACTCCTTAGGGTCGCCTTCTGAATTTAAGCTGCTCCACCGTTCCTACTTTTGTCTTGTCAATCACAGCTACTACTCAGGTAAGATAGTTTAAACCTGGCCTCTCAGGACCTTCTCATTGACTCATTGCAGAATTTTTTTTTTCAAATAACTTGCAATTTTTTTCAAATGATGTGCAGTTTTTATTATTTTAATCAAAAGCGGTTCTCAGTGCATCTGGTCACTGCTAACACAGTTAAAATTCATTCCTGAAGGAATGCCATCTCTGAATTTCCTCTCGTTCTGATGCTCTCATCAGTATTGGGCAGGAAATTGACCTAAAACTCACAGACATTCTATAAATAAATACACCACAAGAGATAGATATAGAGGCCAGCCATGGTGTGATATAGGAAAAAGGGAGTCACATAAAACTCCATATATATATGGGGAATTAATCTCTCTCTGGCCTCAAGACAAACCCTAAGATTTTGTTCACATTGTACGCTTGCCTTGTGGAGTCCTGAATATATGGCTTCAGTGTTTCCGCTGTACCTAGGCTGAGGCTCCTCCAGGACTGAGGACCCCTGCTAAAATTGTTTTGTAGAATCCGTGAAGAACAAATTCTTCAACATTTCTATACAACCAAATGGAAATCTTGAACTTTAGTACCCAAGTTCCACAGAAATGTAGAGACAGGTTCCATAAAAATGGTTATATAAAAACATTCTTTTAGTACAGGTTCTACTGAAACTTTACTGATGTCAGAAGAGCTCTTTTGTAACTTGTGGATTTTTCTTTATGTAGAGATAAGAGAATTCTAAACGACTGATGGGATTTTGTCTAATAGGAAATGTTTTATAAAGAAAGTAAATGTTCAATAAAACATGCAAGTTTTCTCAGAAATTCCCAAAGTCAGAATTCTGTATGCATCTCGAAGCAGAGGTTCTATAGAGTCCTGTCAAAAGTTCTATAAAAATTCTATAAAACATTTTTGTTCAGGGAACTGACGATAGAATAACAGAATGTGTGTGCGTTATGCTGTTTCTTTGTCCAGGCGCTAGCCCTCATCGAGCTGTACAATGCACCAGAGGGACGCTACAAGCAAGATGTCTACCTGCTGCCTAAAAAGATGGGTAAGATTTCAGTGCTCCACAGGAGTACAGGGGTCAGATATCTGTGTGCCATAAATAGAAACAAAACATTTAAATAATATTCTGCACCTTTTGTGCAGTGATGTGTACCATTTCTATATTACAGACGAATATGTTGCCAGTTTGCACCTGCCAACATTTGACGCCCACCTGACAGAGCTGACCGATGAGCAGGCCAAGTACTTGGGACTGAACAAGAATGGGCCCTTTAAGCCCAACTACTACAGGTACCCAGCCGATGCTGCTAATGTGGCAGAGTCTCCACGCTGCCTTCTGGAAGCTGTGTGACAAACCTTGTTCCTGAGAGGTCTTTTCCCTCACTTGGATGTTTTCTGCACAGATCAGCAGTACAGATGTGAGAGAGGAAAGTGACTGTGCACTGTGCTATGCCTCTCTTTTTCTGTGTTCACAGATACTGATTGTGTGGGGGCAGGCCATGGTGCAGCCATGCAGTCCAGGAGGAAAGGCAGCTCTGCCACCAGATGCAGTTCATGTTTATTTTATTGTCTTTAAATGTTACTTTTTTAACACAAATTGTTTAAGACACTTTTTTCCTTTCTCTATTTTGTTAATGAGCTCTTAATTATGCATATGATACTATAGTACTTTATTGGTACGTTTTAGATTGTCTGGTACACTATTGTAACCATAGTGTACCTTGACCAAAGTGAAGAACCTTTCTCAGCAGATTGTCAGTATCTAACACATGTATGTTTTTTCTTTCATTAGTTCCTGATTTAAGTCGTGTAGTTTTATTCCAAGAATGTTTTCATCTTGCCAATTTATTGTGCCAGGATTTTTCCAGTGTACTCTCACCTGATACGTCATTATCATTTGAAGGAGAGGTATATCCTTCAGTGTTGTCTGCCTGCAGTTAGCTGTGCACAGTGACTCTGTAGAGGGCACATTATCAGGCCAAACTAAATTGTTCAGTTTTCAGTGGAACCATGTCAATTATATTCCAGCATGGGAAAACTCCTACTTGTGGTAGGTGGATGATAGAACTCGCAGTTATGGAACAACACCAGCAGCCAAAAAAGGCACCTTTACTGACACAGAACATAATCCTCTTTCAATGGAGCCTTTGTTCATTACTGAAAGTCATAACTCTTCACCTAATTACTCAATGTGTTCAAGTGGTGCCAAATAATGGGGATGGTAAACTGCCATCTGATTTGTCACTAGCAAACCTGCCCCACTTCAGCTACTAACACCAAACACATTCCATAGTAATTCCACTGTAACATGACTGTCTTCTCCCTCTAGATTTTTTGCTATGAAAATGACCATATCTGTTTTTAGATTTTTCTTGTGAATTTGCACATTTCAACTCTGCCTGTGGAGCAGAGCTGCAGTTAGAAGGTTATGGGTGCTGTTAAAGTTATGGTGGTTATCAAGGTACATTGCCAGACGTTAGTATCCATACCTTAGCCAGTCCCAACTATAACCTAAGACCCCAGAAGTGCCATTTTTGACCAATTGCTATATTGGAAAATTACCTTTCCTAATTCTCTGGTTTTTTGCTGAATGTTTTCTGTTGTGAACCCTCTTTTATTTTAATGTTCTCCATCATATTGTCTTTGTGCGCTTCTACTGAATATGAATATGATTTTTTGATACATACTCCACAGGGAGGCCACGCATTTACACAAGCATATATTTAAAAGTTGATATAGTATTAAATATTTATATTAGCTATATTCTTAGTGTGAGGGGACGAAAGGTACATTTATTCTGGCACGAGTGTGCAGTCAAGTGGTCACACATCTATGATTGGAATCTCCTTAGTAATGGGACAGTTGGTGATAGACTGCATCTTCATAGTACATAACTGGTGTACATGCAGCCAAGCATGGCAATGTGTAATTATTAGTAATTTAAATCCTTATTAAGATATATTAATAGTGTGTTGTCATGTCATTTGGTCCTGACCTAATCAGTAAAAAAAAAAAAAATGTAAAAATGTTTTTTGTCAGCTAAGGATGGGACTGGTTGTTGTAATGTTCCAGAGTTATCTGTGGACCAAAACATCCTGCTGTTTTCAAGTCAATTTACATTCAAAGAGGTGTGTTTCTTTTTGGGACTTTTTGGTGAGATGTGACTGTATAATATACAATTAAATTAATTTTAAGGTAACCAACCTTTATGTCTCTCTGATCCTTGGATTAATTGAAAAAAAATCAAGGACCAGACAGATTATTGTAACAGATTGGTTGTTTTGAAGGATGCAGTTAATTGATGAGGACAAGTTGAGTGAAGTAGGAGTTCAAAGGCTTTAGATGAGTCACATCCTACCCAATATAACATTAAATGAACATTACACTTCTATAGCACTTGTCAAGACACCCAAAACGCTTTACACTGGAAATAAGTACACTCCTCCACCACCCTTAATGTACAGCATCCACCTGGATGATGCCACAGCACCCATAGTGCACTAGAAGCCTCACTGCACACCAGCTATAGGTGGGGAGGAGAGAGTGATACAGCCAAGTTACACAAGGGGATGATTTGGAGGCCATGATTGATAGCAGTGCTTGGGGGAAATCTAGTAAGGACATAAGGGATCACAGTCCAGTCCTGTCCAGCTGTGTGGAAAGGCCACTCAGTGAATGTACCATGATTCACTAAAGCTATCTCTTTATATTGAATGTACAGCAGTACATCTGTCCTTAACCATCTATATGATAAAGTATTTGTGTAACTGGAGATAACACATCACTTGTGCTAAGGCTATTACCCTGCTTCAGTGAATTCATGCTGCTTGCTGCGCCAGACAGATCAGAGGGTTGTTAGCCTATGGTCTTTTCATGTTGCTGTGTTTTACATCTTGTGTCCCTGTAAGACCCACAAAGTGGATCCTTCCACATTGTTACTGACATGTGGGCATCATTTAGCTTGTGAAATATGAGCAGGATAGTTGCTGAATAGTTCAGCTCTCCATGGGTGCCTGTGGAGGGCCCAGTGAAAAAACCAGAAACCACCACTGTGAAATAGGACCTGGCACTGCCTTATGTCTGTTTAATTGATTTTTACTTTATGTAATAACATTGTTTGTGAAACTGTACCTTTTGATTCTGTAGTTTTATTTCTTTTAGTGCTTCTTTATACCACTATGCTAGGCAGCATAAAACTGTAAAGCAACCATTTCGCAAGGACGCACACTAAGTGGATAGAATGACGCCCAACTTCTGCCAAACGCCATTCTTATTCATTTGTCGCCACCTGCTGGAATTCTTTAAATAAATTTTTTTAAGTGTTGCAATATTCACGCTGTCCGTACTGAATGAAATATATTGCAATTTCTGATGTCGTTGGAAAATAACATTAAAAACCTTTGCACCTGCAAAGGTTCTAAATGTTGGTAGGAGTTCTAAATGTTGGTAGAATAAGAGGAGTCCCGGGAACAATATGAGTAATAATTGGTAAATAACCATCTTCAAAACCTGTTTTTATTGTCAGGCTTCTGCGACTGTGTTCATGTAATATGTAATGGTACAAGCTATCAGCGTTATACATAAATGTTGGTCAACTCTTTATTGCCATTTAAGGCACGCTGAAGCATAGTCACAGGTGAAATTACAAATTAAAAGTTAAAACACAAGCAGTTTTGCACGGAAAGTAAGAACTTTGCCGAGAGATGTATATCGCGCTTATTTAATTATCATGATGTAAAAAAGTGTTGATATAAACGCCAACTGTATCATATTTGCTACATGAGCTTCTGGGTCAAAAATAACCAAAAGGTAAAAAATAGGTTAAGAGTCGATTTAGAACGACCTAACAGAATAGTTTTTCTCAGTGAACATTTGCGCAGTCAGGTAAACTGCCCAGCTTCCGCTGCACTAAAGAAAACAAATTTTATCAACAGAACCCTGTGCAAAAAAATAATAAACTGAATATTTTGTTTAGATTTTTTAATCTCCTAATATAATTTTGAAAATCCATCCAAAAAACACGACTACACACACAAAAAAAATGAAATAGCGTCTTCCTCTACACCGTAAAGTAAACACCTATCTATGGACAACTTAACTTTCTTTAATACTTTACTCACAGGGAATACCCTGTAGATGAGTTTAAATGAAACTTCTTTAACCATTTTTATTAGACAATATTTCAGTGAACACCCATACCCTTTTTCAATCAATATTGCCAAATATGGATGATCAAAAACAACTTGCTCACAATTACCGTCAATTATTACTAACTTCAATGCTTTAAGTAACGTTACGTGTCTTCTTGGAATAGTATATAATATTACTGAACATTCCTTTGGTTTGACAGATAATTAGAATTTATTAAGTTTTCAAAGGGTTGAAGACACACGTTGTCAAGTAATTGCTAAAGGATCGATAAGCATATACAAAACGAGACACCGCTTCTGATTTTTAAAGAAAACCCGAGAGGTCAGTGACAATTCTCCCGTTAACCACGACTGAAACCGCTTTGTTTTTTGTAAAATAAGTTTAAAGATCAATCTAGATTTCTTTATATAGACTCTATAGAACGTCTCCCTGGAAAAAAAACGTTCTACAGTTTTTATAGAACTACAAAAAAAAAAAACTACAGAAAATGAGATATTGGACAACCTTTCTTAATGGCTCTACCAGTTTGAAATCTTGTGGTTGTTCCTTCCTTCACCAATAATTGAAATAATTGACGGTAATTGAAAACCCAAGTTTAGAGCGCGTTTTCTGTCTATGGTGGGCGCCACGAATGTTGTAAAATTTGATTGGCTCGTGAAGGGGGCGGAGCTCAGACTAGCTTTGCAGCTCGATTCTTCTGACAACATTGCAGAAACGCGTTGAAAGTCTTTGGCGTGATCTCGCGATATTTGTGAACGATGCCAGCGTTTCTAAATCAAAGATGGACGTTGGAGGAGGTGTTGGTTTGATTGCCAATAACAAGCAGAAAGCAATGTTACCTAACAAAAGTAAAGGCGAATTTATTCGCAACCAAAGAAAGGATTCAGAGGTAAGCAGAAATTGCAAATGGTGTTGTGAGGTGGATTATTAAATACAATGATGACATTTGTCTTTATCGGTACTTACGAGGTAGCTACCTGTCTAAACAGTTTTCTACCACCGGTACTGTGCCAATGAAGGGTGATTACACCTTATTTACGAAATTATGCTGATATCAAAAGCACACCTTTCAGCCGGTTACGGTTACATTATTTATATCCGTTGTACAATTATTGCTACATGTTTCACACATTTTATATTCAGTCGATTTTACAGTAAAGCAATCCTTGCGTTTTCCCACCGCTAAAGAAGCTGGTCGCTTTTGCACATTTGACGATACTAAAATACTCAGTTTTATGTAGGTTTTTTTTTTTCTTCAAAAATGTACGGAAATATTTTAATAGGTGTGGTAGGTTTAGACGTACCGTTGAGGGTAAGCGGAATTGGTTGTTTTAATGTGTGCTGTTACGTTATTTGGGTTGCAAAATTTTATTAAATTTTTTTGCTATCAATCTCCAGTTGAAAACTTTAACAAGTTATAAAACATTGTCAGTTAGTGTAACTATGGGTTTATGTATTTAAAGCTCACTTAACGTCATGTTAAATCTTGACGATTCACAGTGTGTAGTCTAGTGAGTAAGAGACGACATACTGGGCTGTCTGTTATTAGATCGTCAGAAGCAGCTTTGATGGCCGCGCAACTGAAAATAATAGATCAACAGAGTGGATACTGTTGACACGTCGTACTTCAGTTAATGATCGTCTTTGTTATTTTTACTGCTAAATTAATTTGTTGTTGAGTCACTCAGCAAATCACATGTCTCATGCATGATAATGACCTATGTGTTTCTGTCAGTTGCACTTCAATTTATTCCATGTCTGACTGTGTGTGTGTGTGTGTGTGTGTGAGACACTTTTCCAAGAGCACATTTTAACCATGTTATATTGTAACATGCTGACAGCGTACAGCAGTGCATGGAATAGTACAAGTAACTTTTCCATTGAGCACTTGTGACATGATTTTTTTCTTCTGTAGGGATTTTCTGAGTCGCCAGACCTAGAGTTTGAGTATGCTGACACGGATAAGTGGGCAGCTGAGCTCTCCGGTGAGTATCCAAATAGTATATAATATAGTAGCTCCTAATGTGTGCCACTCACTGCTACACTCTTGGTATGGATTGCAGAGGATGTTTCAGGGTGAATCATTCTTTTCCTCAGAGCTCTACAGTTACACAGAAGGTCCAGAGTTCCTTCTCAACAAGAAGTGTTTTACAGATGATTTCAGGACTCATGGTATGCATTTGCAGTAATATACTATAACTTCCATGTTTTTGTGTAAATTTCATGGCAGTGAAATGCAAGTCCTTGAATTTTCTTTCCTTTTAGTTTTGTTATTAACTTTTCTCCATATTAGATTATCTAATTTTCCTGAACTTTAACTGTATTTTAAAAATTACATTTATGTGATGCATGGGTTTTTTTTTTTTTTTTTTTTTTTTAAACTTGTGCATTTCCCTGGACATTGTAGTAGTTAGTAGTGTAAGGAAAGATACTACAGAAAAACATTTGATTAGAGATAAATCATGATAATGGACTCCTTTTGAAGTTTAATTTTCCAGCTCAAGTATCTTCAGGCCCATAGCTTTAATGTGACCGAGTCAATGATTATACAAACCTCTCTACCGTGGTTCTTCTTACTTCCTGGTACTATTAGCCCTGTGTGAATGTTGGTTTTTGCTCCACCAGTGCCTGTAAATGACCTTTAACTCCACATTGATTGAATAGCATGATTGACAGTAACTCTAAGCAAAGTGTGTTTTTCTGTTACTGGTCATCATAGTGACTGACAAAAAATGGACAGAGCTGAACCTGGATGAGCACCGTGCTTATGCAATGCGCCTTCTGGATGGTTTGGATGTGACAGCCCGAGAGAAGAGGCTCAAAGTGGCCAGAGCCATACTCTACATGGCACAGGGTAGGATGTTGTTGCAGGCTCAATACAGGCTCAGGGTAGGATGATATATGTGGCTGTGATGAAAGCTGTAGGTAAGTGAAGTTGCTGAGGTCTTCAGCTTAACGTCTCGTGTTGGGTGGCGTGTTGGGTGAGCTCATAGGCAAATCAGTGCTCATGCTGGTTTTGCATTGGGACCATGCTCTGCAGGGACCTTTGGGGAGTGTGAGTCGGAGGCAGAGGTGCAGCACTGGATGAGGTACAACATCTTCCTGCTGCTCGAGGTCGGCACTTTCTCAGCCCTGGTGGAGTTACTCAACATGGAGATTGAGTAAGAGGGACGGGTCTGCAGTGGGTCAGAGGGACTTCCTTGCATGATGTTGTCATACAAAACCAACATGGTAGCATTTTTGTATGATGGAAAAATTGGTGCTCTTGAGTCACTTGCTTTATGTATAAAAAAAAAATAATAATAATTAATTAAAACAAAATAATAAATAATGCGGTGTCACACTGACCAAGTTGTGCCTCCCCCCCCTCTTTGCCGTAGCAACAGTGCCGCCTGCAGCAGTGCTGTTAGGAAGCCTGCCATCTCCTTGGCTGACAGCACAGATCTAAGGTAAGCATCTGGCTACAAGTAAGGCCCTGCAGTACACCTCTTCTCCTGTCAAAAGCTGTCCATATGCTGTTGCTGGCATGTATTGTATCTGGACAGGGTACTGCTAAACATCATGTACCTGATCGTGGAGACTATTCAACAAGAGGACCTGGCAGACAGTCCGGAGTGGAGGGCTACCCGGGATACCTTCAGGGCTGAGCTGGGTAGGTTGGGCCTGTGTCAGGCTGAGCTGGGTAGGTTGGGCCTGCGTCAGGCTGAGCTGGGTAGGTTGGGCCTGCGTCAGGCTGGGCTGGGACTGGGCTTGTTTAGCCTTGATCAGATTGGAGCAAGATGGTGAATAAATCTGTGTCGTACTCCTGCACTCCCTCCCTTAGGTTCCCCCCTCTACAACAATGAGCCTATTTCTGTCATGCTGTTTGGTATGGTGACTAAGTTCTGCAGTGGCCACGCCCCCCACTTCCCCATGAAGAAGGTCCTGCTGTTACTGTGGAAGAGCATTTTGGTGAGAAGACCTGATTTGTGACTGAATATTGTTATCCACAAAGTAACAGGTCTTTGTATGTAAATCTGTTGGTGCTGTTTTAGTTCTGTATGTATTTTGACATTTCAGTGAAGTAAAATTAAATTAAATACCTTTCCCTAAGAAATAGACTCATCTAATTATTGATTTAAGCATATGACCTTCTGGTGATTGTGCTAGTTGTTCTATCACTGCTTGTTGACTTGACTATGTTCCTGCCTCATCAACCTTCTCAGTTCACGCTGGGTGGCTTTGACCAGCTCCAGAACATGAAGGTTAGGAAACGGGCAGAGCTGGGCCTGCCTCCCCTGCCAGAGGACAGCATCCGTGTGGTGCGCAGCATGCGGGCCGCCTCACCGCCTGCCTCTGCGTCTGACCTCATCGAGCAGCAGCAGAAACGGGCCCGTCGAGAGCACAAGGTACCAGCTGTTTTAGCGTGCCTAAACATGACTTAATGGTATTGGGGATTCTGACATCGAAAGGAATTTTTTTTTGCTTTTTTTAGACTGATGTAGTAGTGTGTGTGAACCTGCAAAACAGTCAGTTAAGATGCTGTCCTGACATACTCAGCCCACATTTTAAGTAAATTCCTGTGGGTTGTTAAGGATAGACTGATGTTATGCTCTAGATCAGGGGTGTCCAATCACGGTCCTGAACAGCAGAAACAGGTGCCAGTGACAAAGTACGTTTAATCAGGAGCAGTGATTTAAGGACTTAAGTGATCATTAACACAAAATTGATTAAAAGATCAAAATATATCATAAATGTTATAAAATGCCAAGAAGTGTATTAAAAGTTACTTGTACTGTTCCATGCACTGCTGTACTCAGTCAGCATGGTACAATATAACATGGTTAAAATGTGCTCTTGGAAAAGTCTCTCTCTCACGCGCGCACACACACACACACACACACACACACACACACACACACATACATATATACAGTCAGACATGGAATAAGCAAGTCCTCGTCATGCTTTTAAAATTCTTTTTAAAAATGAATAAAGCTTGCTCAGAATTTCTGGAATGATATTATTTTATATATAAATACAAAAAAGTCAATTGAATATTAGTGTCAATTGACTATTATTAACAGCAGAAATTGGCTGAAACAAAAACCTGCACCCACTGTGGCCCTCCACGACCGTGTTTGGACACCCCTGCCCTAGATGGATGAAAGTATAAAAGCAATCATCATGGATCTGTTATAAACTGTAGTAAATATCTTGGTCAGCCTATCAGGTGCAAGCAGTGACTGCTTAGCTGTCCTTTTCCACCCTGCCATTCCACTCTCGTAGGCCCTTATCAAACAGGACAATCTGGACGCATTCAATGAAAAGGACCCCTATAAAACAGATGACCCCCGAGAGGATGAGGATGACAGTGATGACAATGACAACAGTCTAGAGCCAGAGACATTCCCCCTAGAGCGGGATGAGGTCATGCCTCCGCCTATCCCACACCCTCCTTGTGAGAGGGTGTCGTTCCCCAAAGGGCTGCCCTGGGCCCCCAAAGTCAGGTGTGTTTCCTTGGCCAAAGATGCGCCTTGGGTTGCGTGGTCAGTTGTTCACAGAATCATAGATGTGGCCCTTTTTAAGCTTTGTAAATTAGGGTCAGTGAATATTTTCAGTCAGAACACCTGTTTTTACAGGGAGAAGGACATTGAACATTTTCTGGAGTCCAGTAGAAGTAAATTTATTGGATACACTCTAGGAAGGTAAGCTCCTAAATTTAATTTCAGTGTTAACTTGTAACTTTAGATCTGTTATGCATATTGAACCTGATGACTAACACCCATTTATGATGAGATAACATCAGATCTCTTGAAAATGGAAACGATTGCTTCAAGTCCTTGGCTTGGCTTGCATCAGTAGTGCTCTGTTATTAATTAATACTTTGCACAATACTTTTACAACCAGTTTTTTTTTCCCCCACGCGTGTTCACTTAATGTTTTTTTAACTTTATACAGCACATGCAGTTGTTAATATGATGGCATGGTTGTGATGTTTGGCATGCAAAGATTGACTGAGTTGGTAACCCTGTAAACCCATGTCAGAAGTGTAACAGTTGGAGAATAAACGCTTCCATTGTGTCTGAGTACTGCCTGTCTGTAACATGTTGTGTAATGTTAGCAGTTTTACTTCAGGACTGTAGGCTCAGTCCTGAAGGGGTAACACGGATGTTAGAGTGGCAGTGAAACTTAGTTACTGCAGTGGGATTCTCACCTCGCAGCACTCAACTGATCTGAGTTATGTGAAGTCTAAATAATTTCTTATAAAACTGAAGATGAGGTTGTTAATTCGACCTTGTCTTGAATGATCATGTTTTGTTGGAAGTCTTCAAGAGTATGACTGGCACGAAAACGTATTTTAGATGTCAATCCCCAGAGTCAAATGAGAGATATGACAGTTTTGACTCAGCAGGATAATGTAGAGCCTGTGATTCTGATGGACTTGCCTGTCTTGCAGTGACACGGACACTGTTGTGGGTTTGCCTACACCCATCCACGAGAGCATCAGAACTCTGAAGCAGGTAGTAATCCTCAGGCTTTCACACTATAAGCTGATTAAACCTGGATAGCACAGCTTGGGTAACTGAGTGTGTGTAGCTCTTCCCAGATACATCCACAACGTGAGATTCGAATCGAGGTTGTGTATCCCTTACCAATGTCTTTCATTTATCAACCCCACAGGGCTGACATAAGACCGCAGCATTAGTTAGACTTCCTAAAATTGCTAGTTAGAGGCACAGTTGTAGTCATTGGCATGGAAACTAATGGCGATATTCCACATGCGCAGCACAAGTACGTGTCCATTGCCGAAATTCAAATTGCCAAAGAGGAGGAGTTCCAGAAGACTCCGCTGTCAGGGGTGAGTTGCATGGTGGCCTCTGCTTGTCGACCAGAGATGCTTGGCATACAGCAGGACTGTACTGTGACATCATGACATGCATTTGTTTACACAGGGAGAAGAAGAGGTAGAGCTGAATTCAACTGAGCTGCTATACCAGGGCATTCTCCCCAGTCTGCCACAGTACATGGTGAGGGCCCAGTTGTTTTATGCAGGTGACGTGGGTGATATCTGACAGGCCTCCTGGTTGCAAATCTAACCCACTGCTGTCGTGGGACTCAAGTACCCCCTTAACCATGTCCCTCTCCTACTCCTGGCTCCAGCCTTGACTTTAAGGGTGGATCTGAGAGTGATGGTTTGAGTTGTGGATACAGCAGTCCAAGTGTGGTGTTTTCACTTGGAGAAAAGTGATTAGGGCTTATCCAGGTAGACTGAGGAGCTCTTATTTTCTGTTTGCTTTCATCCCAGATCGCTCTACTGAAAATCCTGTTGGCTGCTGCACCTACCTCCAAGGCCAAGACCGACTCAATTAACATCCTGGCCGATGTGCTGCCTGAGGAGATGCCGTAAGAACGTTCTCCTGCGCCTGTTCTCACGTTGCTGTGTGTGTGTGTGTGTGTGTGTGTGTGTGTGTGTGTGTGTGTCTCACTGCTGTGTCTTGCGTGTCCCCACTGTCCTTTAGGACCACGGTTCTGCAGAGCATGAAGTTGGGCGTGGATGTCAATCGGCATAAAGAGATTATTGTAAAGGCCATTTCTGCCATATTGCTGCTGCTGCTTAAACACTTTAAACTTAACCACATCTACCAGGTATGTAGAACCATGTGTGTTATGCCCGCTGACTCCTAACAAATATGAAAGATGTGTATCTGCATTTGATGGTTGGTATTTAAAGTCTCTGTTCCTTTTTTTTCTTTATTAGTTTGAGTACATGGCCCAGCACCTGGTGTTTGCCAACTGCATCCCTCTGATCCTCAAGTTCTTTAACCAGAACATCATGTCCTACATCACAGCTAAGAACAGGTCAATTGAAGCCTGTAGAGCTTGGCCAGTTTTCCACTGTGCTTTGACCAGTTTGTGTAGTGCATTAACACTGTGACTTTCTTTGCCAGTATCACTGTGCTGGACTTCCCACACTGTGTTGTGCATGAGCTACCTGAGCTGACTGCAGAGAGTCTGGTAAGGGAGACTGTACAGAGAAGCAACAAGGACTGCGGGAAAAAAATTGAGGGCAATGTCTGAGTGTAATAAAGCTGTCTAGTTCAGCCCTCGAGGGCGGCTGATGTGCATGTTGTCCTTCACCTGAATACCGTAACATTTATGCGTCTTTCTTTATATCGTAGGTCAGACTTGATTGTCACAACTTTTGACCTTTGCTTAAACAAAACTGCTGTCTGACTTTAGGTATCTATGTGTGTTTCTCCTAGGAAGCTGGTGACAATAACCAGTTCTGCTGGAGGAACCTGTTCTCTTGCATTAACCTACTGAGAATCCTTAATAAGCTGACCAAGTGGAAGCACTCCCGAACTATGGTCTGTCTGTTTGCCTGCCTGTTTGCTGCTTACTTCTTATGTGCATTAAGAACACATTTTTCTTGTTTAAAAAAAAAAAAAAGCGTAACCTTAAGGCCCGAGTCTTATGGGGAACAGTTCAGTACAAGGGCTTCATTGCTCCAGTGCATGAATGTAAAATTGTAACTTGCATTGTCAAAATTAAAGTGTTCCATACTTCTTATATATATGCAAATATAGGTATGCGTAAGTATGCAAAATAGTAATGCGTAATATGAACAGGATTTGTAAGGGCTTGTTTTTGCTAGTTTTGTATTTCTAACCCATGTCACAGATGCTCGTTGTCTTCAAGTCAGCTCCCATCCTGAAGAGGGCACTCAAGGTCAAACAGGCTATGATGCAGCTGTATGTGCTGAAACTGCTTAAGGTTCAGACTAAGTACTTGGGACGACAGTGGAGGAAAAGTAACATGAAAACCATGTCGGCTATTTACCAGAAGGTGCGGCATCGACTTAATGATGACTGGGCTTATGGTAATGGTGAGTATTTCACTGTCCTATTTGAATATTTCACACCAAACCATATGTTTTATGACATGACCCAGTGTTTCCAGCTTGGAATTTACCAACAATTCATATATATATCTTTGAATACCATGGTGCCAAGTAAGAAGCATGGCATTGTTGGTAATTTCAAAGGTAGCTCTCCAGAGTTGGCATAGACACGGTGGTGTGTGTCACTTGTAGTTAATGCCTTACTGTTAAATATCCTTGGTAGTAATTGTCTGTGTTTTCTGGTGACAGACCTGGATGCACGACCGTGGGACTTCCAGGCTGAGGAGTGTGCGCTGAGGGCCAACATTGAGCGCTTCAACAGCCGCCGCTATGATAAGAGTCAGGCCAACCCAGACTTTGTGCCTGTAGACAACTGCCTGCAGAGTGTGTTGGGCCAGAGGGTGGATCTGCCAGAGGACTTTCAGATGAACTACGACCTCTGGCTAGAGCGCGAGGTCTTTTCCAAACCCATCTCGTGGGAAGAGCTACTGCAGTGAGGGCTCACACGGTTGTACAGGGACCCAACCTGCTATTCTGTCATCAAAGACATAAGCCTCACTTGAGCATTACACCAAGA
>JABJVR010049323.1:0-17879 GCA_025773905.1 Chitala chitala | reverse complement strand
CGTGTTCTCTTGAGATATATGTTGTTGTCCCATGTTCGTGTTTTGCTATGATGTAAATTATTGTGGAGTTTCAATTCTAATTTATAAGATTTTTTTTTTTTTTTTTTTTTTTTTTTGGGATCCTCCATACTTATCCCAGAAAAGATTGATGGGGGTAAATTTCCTGCTGGGAGAGTAAACACCAGGGAGATGGGACACTAATGACTGCTCAATGGGAATCTTGGTGAAAATGACAAATCTTAATCATGCAGTCAATCTGAGAAAATTTAAGAAGAGTGAGAGCTGGAACTGGTAAAATAAAAACCTCATACAAAAAAGTTAAACAATTTCAAATAAAAACAACACAACTCACAGGAGGTGGGGGAAGTTAAACTATTTTTATAAATGCACACAAAAAAAAAACCTCGGAAATGTTTTGCTTCCAAAGTGTTTTCCCAACTGCAACGCTCGCATGAAAAGGCAGCTGTTTTCAAGCTGCTGCTAACCTTGGGTGTGATATACAGTGTGTGAAGATACAGGAACTGGCTCAGAACGTCCCCTGCCCAGGTACAGCAATGTCTCTTTCTAGCTCTGGTCTACAACCTCTGATCTACTGCCAGACAGGAATGCGGGTCACTCAGGAGTTCAGTATGATGTTGTGATCACTCTGAAGACTTCACAGCTGGGTTTAGACCTCCGGACAACAGATCACGGTCCATTCTCTAAAAACAATGTAGGACATTTCATTAAGCAAAGACTTATGGGGCAAAAGGACTTACCCCACCCCCATTCTGCAAAATAAACACACTCAGATACCCATCCTCTGTTTTCAAAGGCAACTGAGTCTTATCATGCATTCTTCATCACTGGAAATATGTGTTTAACAACCGTCTTAAACAATTTACATTTATTCATTTAATGGTTTCCTTTGTTCAAAGCAACTTACAAATGACACATACATGTTGCAACGAAACTGTTTCTCTGCATTTAGCTCAAACCATAGGGGCAGCAGCGGGCAGCCATTGCTCAGAAACTGGGGAGCTGGTGCTGGGTGTCTCGCTCATGAATACACGTGGTAACTGGGGTGGGATTCAAACCTGGAGAGTTCTCCATCCCAGACTGATGGTTTATACTCATTGATCCACCATTCATTTCATACCATTGTTTTGTAATTGTGCCCAGCAATTGAGAGAGGCCTTATGTATGTGTATGTATCGTAAGTGAACATTACCTTAATTACACAAGTTTCCCTGAAAGCATGTACATTGAATTTAGCGCATGCGTTGATTACAAATTAACAGTTATAAAACACAGTATAAGTATGACCATGTTAAAAATACCAAATAGTTTGTGCTCCTCCCATCATACATTGTTTCATTTTGTACTAATATGTTAGCTAGGCAGCATAAGGATTTAAATAAATATTTGTCACTTTTCGCAAAAGAATTAGTCCACTAAAACCGTTATCAAAAGGGAAATTTAAGAAGACTAAGTACATTTATATGTGACCAGAATAATTTCATGTTCAAAGCTTTCAGTTTGCACCGTTCTTCTTTGATTTCCTAGTTTCCTTTATTTTTCCAACTGAACCCATGCAGATTTGACCAAAGTTGATTGGCTTGTCGTTTTGTTATTGCCCCTGCATCGTGTCATGTTAGAGATAGGGTCCACTGAGGCAGAGAAGGTCTATGTGAAGAGAGTTTTTATTGAATATGAAGACAAAAGCCAATCAACCAATCAAAATCAAAGTAAACTATCAAGGGTATAAGCTAAAAGGACACAAATACTTGAAACAGCAAGGGCACAGGGAAACACGATGTGGCAAATAGCGTTAAATAACAAGACCCACGAACATATAAAGGGTGAGTGGGGTACACCCTAAGACTTTAACACTCAGTGAAACACTAATTGATATAGGGACAAACACGAAACACAAACCAGGTGAAAACCCTACACCATTACAATCAAGGAAACAATGTAACAAGGCAGTTAGAGAACGAGGGGGCGTGGCTACACAATGAGGACACTCAGGTGAACTGTGACACAGGGAAGATTGACGCATGTGAAACTTTTACTGTATTATTTATATGAGACGTAAACTCAACCTTACTAGATACAATACAATCAGCCTTACCAGATGCAATTATTTTTGCATTCGAGGGCTTTCTTCACTCTTAAAAACAAAAAGCGCATGTTCCTTCAGTTCAGACGCAAGTGTAACATACACAACTTCGCGCTGCCTCATCCCATCAGCCCCTCCTCCTGGATCTGCTACAGTGGGTGGGAGAAGACTTCTGACATGAAGTTTATAGCACTGGAAGAGACAGGTTCAGATAACACAGGAAAAAAATACCCTTGTTACTAAATATAATTAAGGAAATGGCATAATAACACAGTGGAAGTGTGCTTAAAAAGCTAATGTTCCAGCTTGAAGCTGATCAAAATATTAAATGTTGCTTCCATTAGGATCATCCGTAATATTCTTACTTTAGGCGATGAGATCCTCAAAATGGCTAACTTTGTCTGGAACTTGTCTGAAGTGCATTCCGTCTTTTGACAAATGTCAGTGCTTTGTAGAGGTACACATGACAATCCATCTTTGCATTTATTTCTCCGCTGTCCCTCCATGCCTTGTCACCAATTCAAGAACTAGATTAATGTCAGTGGGTTCAGGCAGGTCAGCCATGAAGCATTTATAATGGGGGAAAATGAATTCCCAGTGCTTGGATTCTTCTGGTTTTATTTTTCTTGCTACACATTTTGAAGCACTTCCTGCTATACGACACTGTGTACCCCTGCATGACTTTGCCAATTGTGTGACTGCCGTAAATTTAGAAAAACAATTCAGCCAATCACACAAATCATGGATGGAATGAACTGAAACTGTATATGAGGATGGGAACAAGTTTGTAGCACAATGCCTGCAAGATTTGGTGACTTGTAGGGTACCCGCTTTCACCATATGTCTGAAACTAAAGGTAGGGTCGCATAGGAGGTGGAACTTGTGTCACATATGGACCTATATTGAAAACTTTTTGTCAATGAGAACCGTTTCTGACATAGTGGAAGTGGCTCTGTTTTTACTGAAAGTTCAAGCTCCACAAGTTGTGTTTTAAAAAAGCAAGAGAGATTTGTGTGGGAAACTTTATTCTCCACTGTTACCTGTTACATGGCTGAAAATTAATCTCTTCCACTCTTCCTTCTCATAAAGAATTGAAAAATAGAAATGTCAAAAGTAGGTGTCTAAATTACTTAATCTTCCAAAAGCATCTGAAAAGAAACTGTATATCATACTTATTACCCTGAACCGGAATAAAGTCATGACTCTTATTTTGATCATTTTCATTTCCCTGAACATTTTTTGAATATTGATTATTTGAAAGTCAGCCACATTCACTAGGTGCAAAAAAAAAATCAGCTGACTGACTGGATGTGCACATGCTTTCCTTTTTGTTACTGAGCACATTATTTAATGTATATTTATATTATTATATATTATAATATATAATATAATACATAAGCAAAAGGAAAGAAAATGTGTTTCTGGACTCTGATTTTATTTTTTGGTATTAATTAGCCAAGTCAATTCCTCCCAACACTCTTTTTATATTAAATTAATAATTTTTAAATTATTGGTCTTTAAAATTTATTGGCTATACCCTATAACTCATGTACAATTGCAATGTGACTGCTGTGCACTGCTGTACTTTTGAAAGGACACGTGTCCTAAAATGTATTTTAAAAACATGAACTATGTTCAAAAGGAGCTGCAGAGAACATCAATAATGTATACAAACGACTATTCACTGTGATGAATGGAGAAAAGACAGCCCTACGTTACCTCCAGCACAAATCTTCAAATGACTTTCAGTGTTCTTTTGGTTTGACAACTAATTAGCTCCATGCCAGCCAGCAGGAGTTTTCAAATGGTAAAACTGTCCCTTTACACACAGGTAAGCGTTTGTGCCACAGCGGCCATTCGATTTTAGAGGCAATGCTGAAGTCACAGAGGACTGTTGTGTCACACTGGTTTGGGCAAGCAGCACACAGACAGACTGTTCAGTCAGATGCCCAGCATCAAGCCCTTCTTGACACTTCAGTCAGTTTGCTTTTTATACACACCTCGCCTTTCCATTTCACAGGAAGTCCTCGTCAGCACTTATCACACCTCTGAGTGCCCGGTGTTATTACCGCTTGCATCAAAGGCAGGCTGACTTCCTTTCTCCCTCTCCTCCTGGCTGAAATTCCTGGAGTGGTGTGCTCTTGATTGCTGAGCACATGAGCGCTATCTCCATGCAACATGTCAGCAGGTCTTACTCTTTTTCACTCTTTTTTCAGGACGCAATGACACATTAAAGGCCCAGGGTCTTGGACGCATTTGCCTTCTCGTCATGGTTTGTGCATACCTACAGCAACTGTACATATGTTGTGTTGAACGTCCATAATGTGTTTTTAAATTGGGTTTAACTGACCTTAAATTTTGCTAAGATGCCATATGGAGAAGGAAAAAAAAATGGGAAAAAAATTTTTACACCAAATTAAACGTCCCCATATCACACAGACCACCATGCAGAAGAAGGAAGATAATGAGATCATTATCTTCCTTAAGGTGTATATAATATGGATCACTTAATGAGCTAATTTTCCTTCAACACAATAAGGTTGATATTAACAATACTTTCCCATCATTAAAAGAATGTTAAAAGTTAATGGTTAAAATCCTGACCTCACCTCAACAGTATCTGTCAGGCTAACTGCTTTTGTATTATGTTTCATAAATTTTCCTTTGTTCTATATCAGCTTCAAAGTTAACCGACAGCTGCCTTATAAAATGTACCTTTACAGGGTCTTTACTGAATTCTTCCCAGTATTTTTTGTTCTTCAAATGATCAAAAATGTCTTCAGCAACCATGATAGGCACTATATAAAAATAAATTTAATTGAATGAATCAAATTGAATTGAATTAAAAACAAGGCACATAGCTTTGAGTTTATTTTGTCACCAGCCAGAATCTGGTAATGCAGTCAAAAAAAAATTGAGAGACATTTTTAAATTAATAAAGCAGGTCTGATAATTGCATATCATGCTGTTTTCCTTCTGCATTCTCTTCACAGACCTCCATTGCTATAGGATGAATGTTCCTATTGAACCACTTTAAACAGCTCCTCAACTATATCGGCTTCCAGACTAAGATCGTGTCCTTGACAAGCTCTCCTTTTATCATGCCACAAAAAGGAATAGAATAATTCACATTCTGTTTGGTCTCTGGAGTGGCTAAGTGTTTAAATTTGTATTCATTCAATAACGGAATATTTAAAACCAGAAATCAGTGCAAATTTGCATTTAGCGGCTCATAAGAGCACATCGGTCTTTTAATATTCCCTTGACACTGGAAAAAATTTTCAACGACTGATAAAAGACTGAAAGAGAATCTATTTCCGGAAATTCAGATTACATTGACTGGTAGAATACTGTCAATCAGGAAAACAGAAATATTCTTGCTTTGTGAATAGCCGATAGCTCATAAGTAATGCGGTCTCCTTATCAGTTGCTGCAGAGTCATTGACCTTAAGCAAATGTACTGTCAGAAGTCTACATGGCCTGCAAAATAAGATTCCCCTAAACCCTTCTGTTTACAGTATGTTTTTATGTAACTATCAATTAATTTGTGTAAAATGTAAATTGATGTTTTAAATACAGACCTCTGTATTTAATTGAATTAGTTTCTTCTCAGCCTTTTCATTTTTCAATTATTCCATATAAATTTAATCGATAAGTGCTTTGTGACTCCAGGTTGACTTTAGAATTTCACAGGCTACAATTCAGCTGAAGCCCTCATTATTTATTTATTCTTTTCCCCTGATATATTTCCAAGGTCTTCTCAGAGCCCACAATGTTGAAATCCTTAAAAAGGCAAGGGAGAGCAAAATGATTCACTGTAACCCCAAACATATTGCAGTTTTTAATTTACAGTAGCACACAATACTACAATCAATTGCCACATTTGTTAAAATGAACATTTTACATTACTTATTGTCACGCCTAGTTCTGTTGTTGTCCACTAGGCGTCACTTTTTCCCTTGTTTTCCCGTTATTCCTGCTGTTCTGGTTCTGTTCTCTCTCTTATAGTCCTGTTAATATTATTAGTGGTGACACTTGTTTTCTATTTCCTGTTATTTCCTTTATATACCTCTTTCTTTGTTTAGTTCCCTGCTGGTTATGTGTGAGTTGAAGTCAAGAAAGCGCTTCCTTGCTTGGAACTCATAATCATCCTTTTTTGCACTTAGACCTTGCCTGTCGCTTTCACAATTCCATATCATGTTATGTCTGCATCTACTGAAAAATTCATGTGGTATAGAGCTAATTTTTTCAAATGTTTGGAAGGTTCAGAATGGTCACCATAAACTTACATCATATTGTCTTTATCCCAGCCTCATTCAGCTGTTTGACTGAAATACAACAGACCCAGGTTTGATTCATTTATATCTTCCATGTCTTGGGACCCTCGTGACAATTTCAGATGCCTGAGCAACTCAGCATCTCCATGGGTTCCTGCCTTAGAGATTCAACTGTATCCCAAAGCTAGCTCAGCTGTGTTGTCTCTGACGAACATCCCTGTCAACACACTCTACCCTGAGAGACGTATTCTATGTAAATGCATCTATAAACACTGTATATACTGCCTTGCTTTTCCTGTGCCCTGTTTTCAGCTTTTCACCAGCAGTGCCATTGTTAAAAAATTAAAATATAATAAGAGAAAATAAAACAGGAGTGAAAAGAAAGGGGGTAATATTTATTTCATAAATCACTGTACATGCAGGACTGCGTGCAGATTCAATGCATTTTCAGGAATGTAATAACAGCTGTTGAGATTTAATCAATAGCGGTGCATCACTGAGGAATTTAATTAACAACCAGTACAGCCACTAGGGTACCACAGAGGTGCTAAACACCAAGAACATCCATTTACCTGTAAAGTGCAGGCATCACCACCACTTTAAAAGAAGCAACTACAGCAGAAATTAATGTAGTATCTTTGTTACCCATACCACCCTCAGGGGCAGGCATCTTCTCTGGGCATTGATAGTAGGCAGACTGGCACGGCAAAGCACACATGCAACTATGAGGAAGCAAGGACTTAGTCAGCATAGTCTGAACAGACTGCTCCACTGCACGTGCAGTCTCCCTACTCCAACCCCTATCATTAAGAAAGGCAGTGAAAAGACTGCCAAAGGTATTGGAAAAGCAATCAGAAATTAATACTTAACTAGAAAGTGTAAGACCAACATGCTGCATGTGGGTGATATAACACAGCGGCCTCCAACCTTTTCTGCACCACGGACCGGTGTCACATAGGACAGTTTTCCACAGAGCGGCCATCGCACACACACATAATCAGGCATAATAAAGTGCATAACAAACACATCTTAATGCAGAGTCAGTGGGAGCGACCCTAACCCTGCTCACTCCTATAGGAAATAAAATGCAAATTTAAAAAATAGAACATTTTTTAATCTTTCTGTTCAACCCGGCACCAAATAAAATAAAAAATAAAAACTTTGTTATTCTTTCTGTGTATCCCAGTGCCAAATAATCCACAGCCCAGGACCGGTTCACGACCCAGTGGTCGGAGACTACTGATATAACAGATACAATTTGTGAATGTGGACTGTTGATTAAATCATGAAATACTGAACAAGGTCAGTCGTGAGAGAAGAGTTGTGAGGGAAAAAATTGGTAGGTGTACACAATTAAAAAATGTGATTGAGGTAAAAATAATTAAGTGTTCTGTGGAATATCAAAACAAGATGTTTAACTGCGTTTAATTTGACTTTTCAGATTTCATTTTAATGATGCTGTTAGCATGATTGGTATGGAGAATAATGCCAAGGGTGGCATAAAAACAAGAAAAAAAGAAAAATACATGGCAATTATATAACAGTGGAAGTTATTCATTCAAATTATGGAGGAAAAAAAAAAAGTTGTCAGTACTTAAAAGTTTAACACTTCCTTAAAGTACATGTGTTGAATGTGTTGACACCTTACCAAACAGTCAAATGTTTTGTCATTAATATTATTTATTGTCGTAGTCAGAAATCACAGTTCAAGTAGTCCTTTCTGAAGAGAGAAAGACTGCCACCTATTGGGCCAGCCTTCTTATTACAGCCTGACCTTGTTATAAGGAAACCAGTACTCCATGTTGACCTGTCATCTAAGCACTCGCTTTAATTTAGTCCTGAGTACAGAAAGCATAAGGTTGCAGGCCTAAAAATGTATTTATTCAGTTGCTTATTTTATAATTAATGTACTATCTGGCTGACTGACTAACAGAAATTGAAATCATTCCTTCATTTAATCCTATAATGATTGATTGATTTACTTACATAACTGTGCCTGGAACACAAAAGTACTAGCAGCTAGTCATCATATTGCTTAACTGTGGTGTAAAGTTTTTATAACAGCTTGCAGTGAATTAATCGCGTATCACATAGCATTTAATTGCACATTTATTTGCAGTGTAATTACTTTGAAGAGATCGAGTTGGCCTCTTGGCATTTTACGAAGTACCCCTTCAAACACGCGTGTGTTTATTGATGACCTTGTGGTTGCCAGTGTTGTGTCTGCTGAAATTTTACCACCAGTTGAATGTTATTGTTTCCTACATGCAAACAGACTCTCAGGACCCAGTGCCTCTGGGTGAAGGGATAATATTTTTTGGGTGAATGAAAATTTGCCACATATCTGTGGTGAAACACTATGCAAATCGTATTTTGGCAAACTGCATTTCTAAGAAGCTTAAAATAGTGTGTTTGTTGGCATTGATAAGAATGGAAATACAAATTAGGCTACAGTGCAAGTCCAGCAGACGAGATTCCCACTGAACATATCTTATTGAGGAAGTGAACTGAGGCATCGTTTGTGGAGGCTGCTTTGAACTTACTGCTAATAACGCTATTATTCAGGCCCTAACTAGCTCAAATAAATAAAGAGAGGGACAAACAGATGTTTGATGCCATACGTCTCTGAAAGAAAACATTTATAAGAGCTTATAAACAAACAGCAGAGCACTTCCTCTCAATTTCAAGTAAATTCCTTTCTGAATGTCCTTGTCCAAATAACATATTTTTACAGAACAGTGCCAAGAACCAAATTATTGTTAGTCTATGAACAAAAATATTTTTATTCTTTGCAATGGAGACTTGGCAAAGCCACCTGAATGGGTTTAATTACAGAGAATTAATATATCTCAATTCCTGCTTCCAAAAACAGAAATATGAACTCCTCTAAGAATGAATAGGATTTCACCTCTTCACTTCTGATATAAACGGTATCCATAGTGATGTTTCCATGGCATCAGGTAGTAAAGTGTTCTGGAGTGATGTACCAAACTCACTTCAATCTGTCGAAGATGTAAGTTGTAAGTTTATTCAATCTCTAGAAATGTTATCTGTTCACACTGTCACTATCATTTAAATTAATATAGATACAAGGGTTCTAGTAGAGCAAAATATTTACAGCTTTTTAATGTTACACTATGTTTAAAAAGCTGGCACTAGACCAAGATTATATTGGTTAGTCACAAACCTCAAAAAAAAGTAAAAGAAATCTTAAATGTCATATCTTTTTAATTAAATATAAGTCACCAACAACTACGATATTATTTTTATAAGATTTAAATTGCAAAATGTATTTCTTTCTGTGAAAAAAAAATGTTTTAGCTTGTTCATTGTCCCTACTACAAATTCCTTCTCCAGTTGCTTAATGTAGTTCTGTCTCTATAAGTGCCTTTGAAATGTAAATGAAGAAAGTACATATATTAATGTACATATCTGTATTCCTAAATTAACATACTTCTTAAAATGCTAACAAAGCGTTTTGATACATATCGACCAATATGACTAGAAATGCATGCATTGTAAACAGACAATTAAATCAGAAGGGATAATACCTTGTGGAAAAAAAACAGCATTTCAACATGAGTCGCCATGGACTGGAATTATAATTAGTGAATTACTTGTGTTTTGTCCTCTGCAAAAGCTTGTTTTGTACAATGTATAAAGGGAAAGTATTCTCTTTAATACAACAGTACTCACATGTTATTCCAAGCACGGGTTATGAATTCAGCCCATCAGATCTCAGATTCCTTAAATTTAGTAACTCAAAACACATTTAACATAACACAAATTTAATATTATACTCTTGATTTATTTTTCATCTTTACCCCATTCGTGTAAGAGAGCCTCCCTCCAACGCCATCGCATCTATTTCCTTTCCCTCTCCTGGTCATCTGTCCCAGGACTGGACCAGTTCTCTGTTGCATTGCCTCAATGGCAAACAGTGACTGGTGTCAAGACTGCTGTGTTGGGCTGCCTAAACAGACATCCATTAAAAATGTTGCCTTTGGTGTCATTTATGCCTCGTGAAAATCCTCTGAGAGGATTTTTTAACAAAAAAAAAAGTTAAGTTTTTGTAGTAGAGGTTGGTTTTAAGTTTCTGGAGTAGAGGTTGGCTTTACGTTTCACTAGCAGACTTTGGCTTTATGTTTCTGTAGTAGAAGTTGGTTTTACATTTCTGTGGTAGAGTTTGGCTTTATGTTTCATAACAGTGTACAGTCAGCCTTTCATATTTGTGAGTTTTACATTTGCAGATTTAACCAACTGTGGATCAAAAATATATGCATGTCAGTTCCATAATATCAAATGCACTAAATATAAATAATTTTTATTATGTAAACCTGATGGGTATGCATTTTTTAAAGTTAATCCAATAGACCTTTTTTAGTGTACATTTGTATGTGTCACAGGGACAGTCCTGTCCGTCTAGTTGGTGTATTTCTATCTTTCATGCCCTGTCTTGTTTTACGCATTTCTACCCTGGCTGCTCTTGGTTGAGTGCAATGTTTCTGTTCCAATCTAGTTCACAAGTGTTTCTATTCTAGTCTTCCTTCATGGCTTTACTTTTAATAGCCTTCTTTGCTTCACCTATCCTTGTGCCTGTTTGTGCCGCTATTTAAAGACTGTTTCCTAGCCATGTTCCTACTCTGTTGTTACTGCCCATCTGTGTATTACTTGATTGGCAGTCTATCTGTTCCTGTTATTGGTTTCAGTTCTCTGTCATCCCTTAATAAAGCTCTTCTGCACGTACACTCCTTTCTACCTCTACTCTTAGTATTTGCAATCGTGACAGTATGTAGTTTGATTTAAAATTTTGTTGCTCCTCCATTTCTCTGCCTTCCCATTCTGTAGCTTGTTAACCATCTGTAAGTATAGGCTACTTCAAAGTTTAATAAAATTTAAAGTGGTAATGTACTGTAGTGCATACATGAAATACTCTGTTTTATTCTAGACATTCCTCTGTCAACTCATTAAACAAAAGCAATCTGTTTCTTTGCTGTTGACGTGTACCCTGTTTGCGTCTGTATTGAACATGTACATACTGTTTTTCTTGCAATTATTCCCTAAAAAATACAGTACAACCACTATTTGCATACCATTTACATTGTGTTAGTTAGTATATGAAAGCTAGAGTTGATTTAAAGTATACAGGAGGATGTGCATAGATTATAATATATGTAAATATTTGGTGTCCACAGGGGTTCTGGAACCAAAAGACAGCAGATACAGAGGGCCAACTGTATTTCAGTTTATTATCAGTTGCATAAATCGTTGCACCTTATTTTTGACACCTTATGACTTAAATCTTGGAGTTCAGAACAGGTTTTTGAGACATTATACTTTTTTATCTCCTGATTGTGACCATCCCATATTGTCATCTCAAGGTAATCTTACATCCTGTTCTGCAGCAAATTGAGATGCAGGGAGAGTTGTGAAATAACTGTTTCCATTCAATTCAATTCAATTTATTTTTATACTGCACTATTCAGTAGAACATTTTCCCAAGGCAATTAATAAGAAAATTGAATGAAACAAACACAGGTTTCAGATTAGAGGGAGATTACGATTAAGGGCGGGAACCAAAAGCACAAAATGAAAGTGTAAAAAAGAAAAGTTCTCAGAGCTGAAGGTTAGCTGGTGTCACATTCCCACTGGGCAAAACATTTCAAAACTTACAGAATATAGTTTAAAATTTGACTTTTTTAATTCTATGCTTTCAGGGTTTTCCTTTAAGACATGAAGAAATGTTCTTGTTTCTGGGAGTTTCAGTTAATTCTGTGCATCCCCAAGGGTTCTTTTATCTCAAAATTTAGTGAACATGTACTTTGAAAAAAGACCATTTTAAGAGACTAGCTGCACTGTGTGTTAGTGCCTGCAAGAAAGCTGTTCAAACACTGGAAAAACAATTTCTTTTCTTGTATGGTGTTCAGCTCTGCTACTCGTTTCATCCATGAAAGTAAATATATATTTTTTTTTTATTGTGCAAAGAAAATGAAGTGTTGATTCATCAAATAAACACAAGACAAATCAAATGCTGAAAATGAAATTAACTTCTAGAGCACAGAATAAATACATTTTTATCACTTAGGTTACTGGAACATTGAGGAAAGCCTGAAGCACATAGACTCTGGCTAGCATGAACCGGCCTGTCAGCCCCAGGCGTGTCAGCATGACTGTTCTACTCCTGTGTGACAGCACTTCCAGTTGTTCCCCTGTCACCAGAAGGCTTACAGCCCATCTTTAAAACATGAGCTTTCAATTTAAAGAGAAGCACAGCAGTAGTCTGAAGCAACTGCTAACAAACAATTGTTTTTTTTTTTTTGTAGAATGAATGCAAACGAGCGATTTTATTGCTGCTGAGCTACACCTCAAAAATTTTAAAAGCAATTTTTCTCTGTGTGTGATTTTGTTTCCCACCTGCTATCACTCAGAACATCTGTGAATGTTTGATATTAGCATATTTCACGTCAGCATTTCAAGGGCTCTTTCAGTAGGCACAGCTTTTAACATGGCCTCTAAAGCTTCCTCTATTCATTGTGTAAAGGTAAACTACAGCATTTTGAAATGCTGAAATCCATCAAGGCAAGCTACTTGTCAATGAGTCGCTCAAACATAGATGTAAGAGTGGAGCCAATCCAAAAGCAGGATGCCAGGAATGACAGCAAATGGGACAGCTGTCAGGAAATTATCATGTTCATGTCATATCACACTGCATCCACGTGCCAGTTCACCACAGCAGTGCATGTTTTGAAGAATTCATTGGAACCTAACTTCAGTGAGTTGCCACTGCTTAGACCAACAGAATGGAGTCCTTCAGTAATAAATAACACATGAGAAAACATCTGGAACACAGAAAAGGAGTTGGGCAGCACCACTGGTACAAAAGCCAGGCCTGAATGTTAATGGACCAGGTTTTCAGGTTTATATACCTGACTGGAAAAAAAAAAAAACTTGGCAAATGTGGAAATTTACAAAGCAAACATGTGACACTCAACCTTCAAGATTTATATGTTTTCCAGGAAAGAATACGTGGCAGTTACAATTTCTTCTATGCCACAATGATCAGTGCTGGCAAGAAACAGCTGTACCTGAAGCCTGAGGTTGGATGATTTATAGATACCTGGCACCTACTGGAAGTGAATATCAGAATTGCTGTACTCCTGACATCTGGTTTCTTAGTGGGAAATCTGAGTTGTCCAAACTGAAGGCATGTAAGAGAGAAACTACAGGTTTCTGAAAGGCAACCATAAGGGGTGTCAGTAAAGTGCCAAGCTTAGTGACATTAAAGAAATGGATGCCAGCCAACTGTCACTTCACCAGATATCAGTTTAACAGTTCCTGACACCGTTCGATAATGGATCACTAACAAGATTGAACGTGAAGAAAATTAAACTGAAGGACATTGGCATTAGTCTAGTAACTCAAAATAGCTGGTCTGTTTTTTTTTTTTTTTTGTATTCAAAAACATATACACAATTCCAGAAAAAAAGATCATGAAACTGATGTTCACCTTCACAGAACTGTATAATTTTCTGTCATAGCATCTCAAAACGTCTTGTTCACATTTTCCTACACTACAAGGCCTGCTTACCTGAAATTGTCAGAAAACAGACATTCAGACTGTGCAGGCTCCGTAATTTTCAACATAAGATCATGCCGCGTCCCCTTGCACATGCAAACAGTGTGTACACCACTCTGACGTTACAGCCTACTGATATGTTGGGTGTAAACCTAGAAATGTTCAGTGTTTAGTACACAAGAGAGCTGCTACAGTACGATCTTTAGTCCTGTTTTATTGACCTTCAGTGAGCCCATGTGTTAGACGGGTCTGAAGGAAGCTCACGCCACAGGCAGACACTCCACCGCCCATCGGCAGCCCTGAGCTCAGCTGCTTCCACAGCGCTCTGTGCATACACTCGGTGCTCCTTTCATGACGCTCCAGCATCAACCCGCCGATAAAACATTGAATAACCCCCATAGCCGGCGGCACTTCTGAAATCAGACGCAGTGGGAGCTCTGTCCTGCCTCAGAGTAACGGGCTTGTTATATAAAGAGCTCTTTAGGACATCGTAATGGAAAGTGATAACAGAATATGGGCCATTTCTCAGAACTTAGTTCTGTGCAAAAGCAGCAGAGGCATGCGGTTCTCGTTTCATTTTTCTACACTCGTGACGGTATTTGGTGCGACCGAAGTTACGTGATTGGTACAGGAAAGGAGTTTGTGCTTTTCATCAAGTAAGAGCTGTGTGTTGCAAATCTAGCCTTAAAGTACAATCACATAGAAGCTTTCAGGCAACAAGAAACAAATGACATTGTAGTCTACTTTATCCCAGAATAAGCAGATATAAAGCTAAAAACATTTATTTACTCAAGAGACAAATTAAATCGGACGAAGGTTCGTGTAAAGACTTTCTTATTAGTAAAGTCCCGCTATGTTTTCTACGTGAATAGAAACAAAACGCATCGATACGCACCCATCCAGAGGTGTGCAACAGCAGGGGTGTGAAACAGCTCTGTTCTACCACATTCTGAAACGACATGCATCGAAGAATAGGTGTTGCTACTTTTTTTCCCTTTCAAGACCTTTTTTCATTTGTTGGAATAAAAAAGGAAACTCTAAAATCTCTTAAGACTAGGAGCATGTAAAAGCATCCCAAAGGTGTGGCTTGTGAAAATGTTCAAAGAAGACTAATAAATAAGGGCAACACAATGACAAGGGTTGAAAAGGCAAAAAAGTCATTATTAGTGATTTTTCTTTTTGGAGCTTGCCGACAGTTATTGGAGTGTCAAGTATCCATCCAGGTTACTTGAGGTTTTAGCACAGCACTTTTTGAAGAGTGTTAGTTTCCATCAGTGCAATCCGCTACACCTCTCAGGCTGCGTGGTGTCTGGGAAGCTCTTTCAGGTTCTCATTGAACCCTCTTTTGATGTTTCCTAGGCCCTACTGAGACTGAAACAGGCTGACAATGGCCCAAGTTTACACTTTGGCTACAAACAGAGGCCCACATCAGCATAACTCCCCTGGATTTCATTGTATCAGACAGGATTTTCCCCTGGATTTTCATTGTAACAGAGTTCATACTCAAAGAGTAGTAGGATTATGGGTAGGGTTAAGGTTAAAACTGAAAAAACTGAACTTTATGCACATGAAATTTATGCTTATGTTGTCAAATAGAGTTACATTAGCTATTCCCTGCTGCAGACAACTAATGCACTAACCTTGGCTGAAGCCCAGTTCAGTGTCCAAATTAGATCCAGAGATGCTACGTCAAGGTGGATGATGGATTCACAGACACATCCTGGAGGTTAATCTCACACCAGGGTGGGCTGACAAGTTTACCTGTCCTTCCTGTCATCTGGCATGGCTTCACAGCTCCAAGGAAATGCAACGAGCCACATAAAAAGCTCAGAGGTGCAGAACCTACATGCCGAGCTGAGATTCACAGCACTAGGAAGAAGGCCTGTTGGAGCCTGTATGTACTCTGAGTGAAGATTGTCACCACTTACTGTGATTATGAGGATGATAAGGAGAATTGTATATAATGTTTGTGTTTGTGCTGTTGCATCTCTACCTGGCAAGAGAATTAAAGCAATAACATTCTGCCAAACTGCTGTACTTTCACTGTGAGCACAATGAGGATAGCTGTTTAAGAAAGAACCACTTGGTAACAATCCCTCGGTGAAAACTGTGTCTGTTTTGTGTATTTCTAAGAAAGAAATAAATTTGTTTCATTGAATGATCATACCTCAGTTGTTTGTTTGTACATTTACACATTGAAAGTGTGTTTGCTGCCTTCTGAATTGAATGTGGAATCTCTGTACAGTACAGCAGTGGAGCTACATTTGACTTCTATTTTTGTTATTTGCATGTTACTAGCAAAAACATGAACATGAAATTGCAAACCACTGAAAACGAAAAGTATAAATAATATCCAAGTCGTTGACATAAGTGAAACAGTAAAAAAAAAAGAAAAATCCCAAAACAATTTCATACTTATGAGCTAAAGTGGCAGTGGATCCCTTAACAAGGTGACAGGCTGCCGTGTGAGGGCCAGCCCCCTAACAGATTGTAAAGGAAGATAAATCACATGACATTAATGTCATCACACACATAGCAATGGCAAGACAGGCAGTAATTAAATTTAATTTCTATCAAAATCACTACAAATTATTTGATTTGATTTGTGTCACTATACTTCTGCATTTCAAAGACTTTGTAAGTTTTTTTCTGACAAGTAAAATGTTGAAGCAAGAATTATTACATTGTGTCCTGACACAATTACCAGCATTTACATTAAAGCATTGTAATATAGTTAATAGTATTGTTTTGATCATCTGGATTTAAGAATTTTGACACTAACATATAGTGTCTTTTGTTTGTTATTAACAGCTCCACACAGACATACGTGCAACACACTGTGTAATTTTAAAAATGTTTAAATATAAATAATGTGTGTAAATAGCCTTTGCTGTTTTTCCCACACCAACATCTTATAGCTGAGAGAGAACTGAACCAGTGGTAGGTTATTGGCTCTTGGGGTTGTCAGGGAAACCCTGTCAGTTTCACATGTTTTTGACTGTTGTGTGTGTGTGTGTGTGTGTGAAGGCTCATCCACCACAGCCCCTCTGCCCCCCGCTCCTTTAATAATGCTTCTTATTGCACATGTGCATGCAGCTATCTCCAGCTCATACTCCACCTGCTCCCATCCTGTTAAAGCGATAAAATAATATATTGAATGTTAATTATATTCATTAGAATTCAAGCACGTTGTTTTTAAATAAAATTCCAAAATAAGAACATTACAAATTCAAAAAGGGCTGTTTTATAAATGCATTTAGCTACATTTGTTTGTAATTAAGTATCTAAATATTACATTTTACTGAAACATTTAAATGTTCTTTAACACTGTTTAATAGGGCTGTTATGGCAGTGCCAGGAAAAGCAGCTCTACACCAGCCGTATCGGTCAAACATTAATGCAAATTGTAGTACTTGCTTATCTTCGGTAGCAGTCACTGAATGCCTGATGATTTCTTGGAGTGGTGTAACAATGCATTTTTATTGCTTTCACAATGTTGCCTTTGTTTCCTAAGTAGTAAGAAATACATTTGAAGAAAAATTTTAGTCAATTATCTGACCAGGGACTGATTATTAGATAATAAGTGTGTCGTCCTAAGATTTGGACGACAAATGTTGTTTGTACGCTTCAGTTATTGTTTTTTGTGCATGCTTGAGTCAACTAAGGAGTTTTTCTTTACATAAATGAAACAATAGAAAATGTTTTCCAACTTCATTGGCATTTCAGCCAAACGATTTCAACGTCATCATCTCCACGGGTTTCTGGTTATTGTCCATGTTCTGTATCTAAGTGTCAAACATGCAACTGACAAATTCCCATTCACTGTTGTCCAAAGAGAGAGAGAGAGAGAGAGAGAGTGTGTGTGTGTGTGTGTGTGTGTGTGTGTGTGTGTGTGTGTGTGTGTGTGAGTGCGCTGTGGTGGGTT
>JABJVR010049322.1:0-16733 GCA_025773905.1 Chitala chitala | reverse complement strand
ACGACTCTCTGCCTCTCCTGTGATTGGTCAGGTGCTGATCCAGCTGAGAGACGACTCTCTGCCTCTCCTGTGATTGGCCAGGTACTGATCCAGCTGAGAGATGACTCTCTGCCTCTCCTGTGACCAGCCAGTTGCTGATCCTGCTGAGAGACGACTCTCTACCTCTCTTGTGACCAGCCAGTTGCTGATCCAGCTGAGAGACGACTCTCTGCCTCTCCTGTGACCAGCCAGTTGCTGATCCAGCAGGCCAGCTTAGCCATGTGGCCTTCCTGTTGGACATTTTCTCCAGCTTCCTCTGTTTACACATTTACCTTATTAACCACTTAGTCAGCCTGATACTTTACAGAAGTGGTGCATGCTTGCTTTCTTATATCCACCCAGCATCAAAATCACATTATTATAATGTTCAGTTTATGTAGGTATACCTTCCCACAAGTACTTAAATTTTTCCAAATATAAATCCTGCCAATGTAGAACCAACAACCTTCCATTGACAGGTCTGCATTCACAGCCCTGAACTGATTCTATCAATGATCTGTATAAGCTTTAATAAGCTGCTCAATGAGGGTGTTAACATCACCTCGTTCGAACCCAGCCTCACCTGGTCACGTGTGACTTCTGGGCTCACCTCGTTCGAACCCAGCCTCACCTGGTCACGTGTGACTTCTGGGCTCACCTCATTTGAACCCAGCCTCACCTGGTCACGTGTGACTTCTGGGTGTGAAGCACTGTCTCTAACTAATGCACTGTCTACAGTCTTGCTGTGTTTCTGCCCAGATGGAGAGAACAGTATTTTAATCATCAGCATTTTCAACCCCCCCCCCCCATCACCAGTAAGGAGGGGGTCATTGCTCTTTTTATTTCCTACCAGTGCTACAGACATTTATTTCCTCCCCCTTTGAAAACTGGGCAGCCCTCAGAATAATAAACATTGCTGATTGGATATCCCCCCCTTGGAATTTTGTGGCCACTAGTGGTTAAAGGTAGGTGGGAGGACTGGGGGGGGGGCATGTTTGGCATCTGTAAATAAAGCCAGTGTCTGATGAGGCATGCTGGGGAGAGAAAATAGATTGGCATCGCTGACTTCTCCTCACACACTGAGTTCTGTGTCCGGGACAAGAGTCTCTTGTTCCGTTCCTGGCACGACTGAACCCTGGATCTGGGCCTTTATCTGCACACACACCCCATGAGGGGAAACCCGTGTCCATCTCCAAGCTCTTGTTTGTTGTATTGAGAATAGGAAGCTGATGTGCTTGTTCCTTCACACGTGTGTTGACGTTATGTATGCAGATATGTGCGTTTCCTCTTTTGTGTGTGTGTGTGTGTGTGTGTGTGTTTGTAGAGACATTTGCCTCTGTTTGCGTGTGTTCACTTGTAGACAAGCTGTGGTGCTGTTTCCTCACTCCTGGGTATTTCCATATGATGACTGTGGCTCTGGAAGCTGGAGCAGACAGCGGCTGCAGCAGGAGGCAGTAGACGGTGCAGACTCCCTAGGAGCTCAAGGGGAAAAGCACGTGCACAGACATATTTACACACGCGCATATGTACACACATGCTTACACGTGCGCACACACACACATACACACACACCATTGTCACCCATCTTTACGTCTATACCCTAGAGCATCCCATCTCCTGTCACAGACCATCCCTACCCAGAGGGGTTCAGCTGCACCTCAGGATCCTTCACTAATTCCAAACCAGAACCAGACCCAGTGTCCACCTGACTCCCCCACAGAGACCACCTCTCAGTACCAGACCCAGTGTCCACCTGACTCCCCCACAGATACCACCTCTCAGTACCAGACCCAGTGTCCACCTGACTCCTCCACAGAGACCACCTCTCAGTACCAGACCCAGTGTCCACCTGACTCCTCCACAGATACCACCTCTCGGTACCAGACCCAGTGTCCACCTGACTCTTCCACAGAGACCACCTCTCAGTACCAGACCCAGTGACCACCTGAGACATTCCTTGGTTACATCTTTCTCAGGTTCTGAGTGATGAGTGTCAGCAGACCTCCACTTTAATCCAAACCATCTTCTTTCCTCATCTGTGTTCTCCATAAACGAGCACTCAGACTCCATCTAAGACAGTAATAACAGCCGTTCAGACGAGGGTGAGATGCTGCAGTGTTGTTTTTACTGGGTTCTTCTGCACATCTGTGTCACTGGCCTGTGAGATGCGTGTCAGAGGGCTGGGTGGAGGATGGGCGGAGGATGTCAGGGTCTTTGAAGCAGCACACGTTAATCCGCGTGCCCTGTTGCCCCACCCTGACCAGCCAAACCCACAACGGCAACAAGTCTGACCACCGGCACATTCCACACTCTGAATTCGAACTGCAGAGCTGGCTGGCCCGGTTTGGTTCCAGAAACCCACTTCCTCAATAAACGGCCCGGCGCTTCTGGACATTCTGAAATAGACAGCGGTCTTGGAGCTCTGGTTTGGTGGAGCTGGAGAAAGAGAGGAGTACGTCTAATTCAAGTACGGATCACCGAGGAGAACAGGATTATGGTTTGAGAATGGGGGGAACATGTGGGCTTGGTGGAAACACTCTTCTTCTCTCCAGTTTACCAGGCCTCCCCAACCCTGGCCACTGAACACCCTCTGCCTGGCCTTGGTGATCTGCTTCCAGTGCTTAAATATTTTAGAACTCCTGCATACTAAAAGTTACACCCGAATAGCAGCTCATGTTTGTAGAAGCAAAGCCAGGAGAATGGTTTCTTTGTGTGTGTGTGTGTGTGTGTGTGTGTGTGTGTGTGTGTGTGTGTGTGTGTGTGTGTGTGTGTGTGGTGCTCCTTCGTCCTCCTCTGTGCAGATGTACTTCAGTTCTCTCTGAGTGCTGTGGAGGACACGGTCACATTACAGAGTATCTCACGACCCTAACCTATATGTATAGACCCTAAGGGTATATACAGTCCATCACCACCGTAGTATCAGATACAGTAGTGCATCTCCCTCCAGCTCCCTCCCTCCAGTCTCCTTGTCTCTCTCTCTAGCTTCATCCCTCTAGTCTCCTTCTCCCTCCCTCCAGCTCCCTCCCTCCAGTCTCCTTGTCTCTCTCTCTAACTTCATCCCTCTAGTCTCCTTCTCCCTTCCTCCAGCTCACTCCCACCAGTCCGCAGACTCAGCCCCTATCCTGCACCGCGAGGTTCAGGCCTTTAGAAGCCCTGATACTCCCAGGGGCTGCTTTAAAGTTGACACAATGTGGTATTGGGGGTGGACGGGGGAGGTGGAGTATATATCAAAGACACTCAACCCCCTGGTGGTGGACAGGCGTTCAGCACAACATTGTGTCGTGGACCCAGGTGTTTCTGGTATGGAGGGCTTAATGTAATCACAGAAGAGTCCTTTGCTGGACGGGAGCCAGGTGAGGTTCGTTGGTGATTTCTAAAGGGGAGCACAGATTTCATCCAATAAGCAACATGGTAGCATGTTAAATGGTTGAAGCAACTCTGCACCTTTCATCTGGTGCAGAAGGACAAGAAAGAGTTGAGAAGAGTGGGCTACCATTAAACAGTGTCTCCAAACACTCACTCACAAGACAGACAACTGTCAGGGCTGGGCTTTGATAAATACCGATAACTACACGGGCGTGTGTGCGGTGCTTTGATGAATACCGATAACTACACGGGGCGTGTGTGCGGTGCTTTGATGCATACCGATAACTACACGGGGTGTGTGTGCAGTACTTGATGCATACCAATAACTACACGGGGCGTGTGTGCGGTGCTTTGATGAATACCAATAACTACACGGGGCGTGTGTGCGGTGCTTTGATGAATACCGATAATTACACGGGCGTGTGTGCGGTGCTTTGATGAATAATGGGTGTGGAAATACCAGACATACGGTCTTTTTTCTTGTTCATAGGTGCAGTTAAGATTACTTTAAATTACAGTTACAATTTAAACAGACTGTTCCAGATGCAAAAGAACATTGCAAGGTATTTTACCAAGCCACAGAGAGGGTGAGGCAGTCTGTGTTGTAATCAGGTAACGTCGGCTTTGTCTTGCCTACATATAAAGATACACACACATGATAATCACACATACTGACACAGAGAAACAAACACTCGCTTCCTGTTTAGAGACTCTTTCCAACAGTGATTGCATCACATTTCTGCCACACATTTTTCTGCGTCTCCTGGGAAAGGAGGGTCTGTCTCTCCTTCCTTCAGTGTGGATTTCCCAAACTTGGGGTGGAGGCCTGACACTCAGTGCACTGTGTGTAGGACAGGACAGCAGCAGGTCTTCGCCAGTGTGGCTGTGGTGTTTACAGAAATGTGGCAGTTCAGCTCAGACCCTGCCCCTCCATAGCGACTCCCCCCAAACTGACATAAGGGTCCGTCACGCCTTCCACCTGGCACCAGAGCTCCCAAAGCATGCCATCAGCAATAAGCATATAGGTTTTACCTAATACCCCATTCAGTCACAAGACCCACATGGGACCTGAACCAATGACTTCTGGGTTGCATGAGCACCTTTTTAGTCTCCTAGGCTGTGTGTCAAATAGGATCTCCTGTGTATGGGACCTACAGTTCTAAGGTTACTGTGCAACATTTTTCTCCGCTTCATACGTGCCTCAAAATGCAATAAAATAAACAAGAAAATAGACCGTCTTTGCAAAGACTCAGTAGTTTACACCAAACACCCAACACTTTCCATCTGAAGAGTCTCCCACTGAAAGAGCAATTATGGCAGAGAGGTTCGAGTGAAACACTCCTGAAGGGTGGAGGCAGGTAATCAGGGCTCTATATATACTCTGTGTTTACAGTGGTGGTGAGCTCGGCTCAGCTGCTAGGGGCACAGAAGGTCACATTTGCTCACGGCTGATTTCCAAGCAGAGAGGGAATGGTGATTTTTTTTAATTAATGCAGAATTTTTAAAATGAAGAAACTTCATGATAGATATCAGAACACTGGACAGATTCTGGAAAAAAGGTTAGTGAACCCAGCCCACCAGCTGACTGACAGCCTGAAACCCCACTCTGCCCCCATGTCCAGCCCACCAGCTGACTGACAGCCTGAAACCCCACTCTGCCCCCATGTCCAGCCCACCAGCTGGCAGAGAAGGTGCAGAAACATTAAATTGTGAGGTAGAACTCCAACTCCATGTCTGTATTATATGGATGTACCTTCAAGAATATATTAAACAATATATATATATACACAATTATAGTCCCTAATATAAATATAAGGAAGTATATAAATGATTTTTTTTTAATTACTATTGAGTTATGTTATTGACACCCAGCTTTCCTTTATACTCTTGCTGTTCGTGAAGGCAGCAGTTTTTAAAATCAGATTCTGGGGGTCACCAAACAGGATTCATGGCCTTTTGAAGTCAACTAACAACTTGGCTTGTTCCTTCAACTGTGGGGTTTCAGCCATTATACTAACCTGAGGATGCACAGAATGTGCCTCTGTTTTTATAGTTGATATTTTTGTGACACATGCATGTTCACATATGGTGAATCCAAAGGAAATGTAGAATCATGGCTTTGATTTCGGGGTACGGATTAATCAGCAGACCCTGATTAAAACCCTGAGGGACCTCCACTGAGTTCACCCACCCCCTGCCTTCATGTTAAGGTGTGGTCAGGGTGTTTTCTGGTCCACGCACATAAAACTGGGGGTGCGCTGCTGCATAGATGCAGACCACATAGATGCTAGGTAGTAAGGCTTGGGGCTACAATGAAGAAATCATGCTTTCATGACAGATATTTAGATGTGTCCCTGAGACACTAGACAATGTAAATATCAGAAAACACAGCTGCAGAGCCGTGTATGTGTAGGTGGGTGGATAGAGTAAGGGTAGATGGGGTTAGGGTGGGCTTCAGCTGTGGTCTGCTCCTGGAAGGCAGCGAGGTTGGTAAGGAGCAGCTAGGACTGCCTTGAAAGCAAGCGTGTGGTTTCTGTCTTTCCCTTCTTGGTTTTTGGAAAAGCTTTCTTGGCCCTCACAACATCCTCTCCGCTTTCCGGGACGAGCAGTGATGGACGACGGTGAGAATTAAAGGCCTTTGTGTGGTCATTCTGCAGCTCTCAGCTCTGCCATCGCCGAGTCTGTAAGGTTATGGAGTGCATGTCCTTTAACCCTTACTCTCATGAACACAAGTGCATCAGGTTGTGTTTTCACATAAACTAGCATTTCACGGTCATGCATATTATATCTGTTAACCAACATGCTTATGGTATCTTTTAACTTGTGATAGAGAAAGACTGCAGAAAATGACAGTTTAATGCTTTTTTCCAATGATAAAAGTCTTGAAGTGAAATATATGGGATCAGCTGAAGCTCTTCTCGACCTGCTGATCAGAGCCAGTCGCTGATCACCTCAACCCACTGATCAGAGTCAGTTTCTGATCATCTCCAACCTGCTGATCAGGGTCAGCTATACTCATCATGTTAGCTGGTCATGGCTGTGTTTTATGTGGAAACGATATTCCTTTTGTCTTTGCACCCTTCACAAGATAAAGAGAATGGCTGTACACTACACTGAATGCTCCATGGTCTGCCGTACAGCAGCATTTGTTGTTGTTGTTACCAAAACAGTATGCTGTGTGTTCATATCCCCAGCCCTTTCTGAGGTAAAACTGCCTGAGCCCTTTCAGAAAAGTCAATGATAAACCAGAATGCTAAAATGGAATAACAGCAAGAAACAGTGCTTTAGCAAGGTGCTGCTTGTGAACTGAAGGGCGTTTTCATCTGTCTGCCTCCATTTCTGTAAGTGGGATGAGGTTAGTGTAGAAATGTGACAGTTTGTTCTGGCCCTGTCACAGGCTAAGACGAGGCTGCCTTTCCTGCCTCCTGGCCTGGCCGGACATCCAAAGTATCGTATTTCTGACATGGATTCATGAGGGCATAGTGACCTCATAAAAACCCGCTCCTTTATATGAAACTGAAAAGTGGAAAAATTTGCTATAAAGTACCGCAGCAATAAAAATATATAGTACCAAATAAAGCAAAAACTAGGACGGTGGTCAAAAAGGTTGGGAAGGGGGTAGGAAAAGCAGCGGTACTCAGCAGTACTCAGTGGTACTCAGGATGCTGGTATTCACAGTGTGACACAGCGGTACTCGGGATGCTGGAGTTCACAGTGTGACACAGAGAGGCAAATACACAGCAACAGACATAGGCAAAGACAAATACATGCGCACGCACACACACACACACACACACACAGCCATGAACACACAGCCTCCTTTGTGTGAATTAACCACATGATGTAATTCCTGGTGAGTCTGTATGTTTTGGTACTTCTCAGGTTAATACTGACCCCGCGCCCACCACATACTGGGGGAAGACAACACTTTCATGGGAGTGCAGTTCTTCCTGTCTGGCCCATAAATAACGAGTCTGTCTGGGTTTTTCTGCTGTAGCCTACTTTTCACTTCAGGAACTGAAGCTAGGTGCAGGACACAGCAGCCCCCACCCTGCCCCCACAACTGCCTGTGTCATTTGGCATCCAAAGAGCATGCTCAGTCATACCCAGCTTGGATAACAAGGGTAGAACATTCCTGTCTTTGGTGGTGTCTCATGTTCTCTGTCCTCTGCAGAGAGGGAACTACACAACAGCAAGCAGCCCTTCTCACAGGTCACAGTTGTTTGTGTCCTCTCTACATCCAGCAGGGATGAGATGTTGAGTTTGTGTCCTCTCCACATCCAGCAGGGATGAGATGTTGAGTTTGTGTCCTCTCTACATCCAGCAGGGAAGAGATGCTGAGTTTGTGTCCTCTGTACATCCAGCAATGAAGAGTATGTCCATCTGCAGCAGCTTTGTTAGGTGGAGATTTGAAATGGCACAGGCAGAACCCAGAGCTCTTCTTCTGCAAACAGGTGAAGAACATGATATGTCGTTCTTCCTCTTATTTTAACCTTAAAAACACTGCCCGTTTATCCAGCTCAATATTTCTCTTCATGGGAATGACCTTTCCTGTGGGCTCTCCAGACATCCCATTCTGTCATCCCAGCTCTCTGCTCATCACTGCAGCTCCATAACCTCAGCTCTGTATGCTAGTTTTGTAAATGCACTAATGAGTTCCAAACCCCTGTGTGAGTACTGAAGTTGACAGTTACAATGCTGTTGAATTTGTCTAAGCAGAATTTGTTTTCTATGTAGCCTTCCTTTTTCTGTTGGATGACATCCTATACTCCTGTTCAGTAAGGATATCTGCTGATCCTCTGTTTGAAGCTACCTTTTATTAGTTGTCTAGCGGTTCTGCAGCTAAACACTGTCTGCTAACTGGACCAGACTGCTCCAGGCAGTGGACAGACATTGGACATCACCACTGTTGTAAGATGGTCAGTGAGCACTGTACCAGTGTGCACTGTTCCAGTGTACACTCTCTCAGTGAGCACTATTCCAGTGTGCACTCTCTCAATTAGCACTATTCCAGTGTGCACTCTCTCTGTGCACTGTTCCAATGTGTACTCTCTCAGTATGCACTCACTCAGTGTGCACTGTTCCATTGTATACTCTCTCAGTGTGCACTCACTCAGTGTGCACTGTTCCATTGTGTACTCTCTCAGTGTGCACTCACTCAGTGCGCACTGTTCCATTGTATACTCTCTCAGTGTGCACTCACTCAGTGTGCACTGTTCCATTGTGTACTCTCTCAGTGTGCACTCACTCAGTGCGCACTGTTCCATTGTGTACTCTCTCAGTGTGCACTCACTCAGTGCGCACTGTTCCATTGTGTACTCTCTCAGTGTGTACTCTCTCAGTGTGCACTCCCTCAGTGCGCACTGTTCCATTGTGTACTCTCTCAGTGTGTACTCTCTCAGTGTGCACTCACTCAGTGTGCACTGTTCCATTGTATACTCTCTCAGTGTGCACTCACTCAGTGTGCACTGTTCCATTGTATACTCTCTCAGTGTGCACTCACTCAGTGCGCACTGTTCCATTGTATACTCTCTCAGTGTGCACTCACTCAGTGCGCACTGTTCCATTGTGTACTCTCTTAGTGTGCACTCTCTCTGTGCATTGTTCCAATGTGTACTCTCTCTGAGTGCACTCTCTCAGTGTACACTCCCACAGTGTGCACTCTCTCAGTTTGCATTCCCTCAGTGTGCACAGTAACAGGACTAATCACACCCTCTTGTGCTTAGCAGATACATAGCAAGTCCAGATTTCTGAGGACATCATTCATGAGCGAGGGGGCTGAACTAGGAACATATCTGTCACTGAGTGTTGCAGCAAGGGTCCCCGGGGGCTGATTAATCCCACGCGTGTTTACTGAGTTTTTATGTATTTATACTGTCAGAAGGAGAGATGTCTCTGAGAGGTTCCCTCTGTCTGCTCTGGGTTGTCATTCTAAACGCCTCAGAATGAAGTCTGCGCAGCTCTATTCTAAATGAGGAAAAATTTAAAAAAAGAAGAAAAAAAAACAGAGGCTTTTTGTTGCTTTACTGGAAAGAGTTGCTTTTTGATTTCATAAAAAACATAGTTTGTTCATCTGGGGAAAATACGTGTTTTTTTGTTCGTTGTGAATTTGGAGTCCGGTGGAAACTGGACAACTTTACAGTATAGGTAGGTATTTGACTGATCTGGAAAAATCAAGTGTAACCTAGTGTGTTGAGTGTCTATTATTTTACATGTAAACGGACTTTTGAGCAAGATCACTCTCGAATTTTTTAATAAGATAATTTACACAATAAAAAAGATTAATAAATCATAATAACATCACAGCGCAATTGAAAACATCGCAGCATTGCTCGGTGGAAATTTAAAGCTCGTGCTAAATGGAGACAAAATCACACACGTTCCTGTGCATCTCATAAAGATGGAAGTTCATGCGTTTTACGGTGGGATTGTGAAGCTTATTCTTAGGGACGCAACAGTTTCCCAGGGTTTAGGTAAAGTGCACCAGCAGCACAGCTCCGAGGAGAGGCAGGAGGCACACTAGCTTGCATGCTGCTCTGATTTTCATAAAACGTTGTTTCCCAGATGTGGAGCTTCTCCTACAAGACCCACAACGCTAGGGGTTGAATGTCGGAGCAAAGGGGTAATTGGAGGCAAATTAGACCTCGCCTGGTACCCTGATACGTGGTCTGTGTGAGATGGGGGGGTCTGCAGTTTGAAGGAGGAGGGGGGGTGAGAGATCATTCGGGACTTGAATGGGAAGTGCGGACTAGCGGGATCATCAGCTCAGGCCGATGCACTTCACACGCAGCGAAAAGTTAAACTTTAAACCATCGTTTTTTAAAACCGACTGAACCGGCAATTCGGACCTGCAGGACCTGATGGGTCACACAGCTGGGAACAAAGTTACTTTTTAAACTGGGCGCGACCATGGAGTCTTTCTTTAAATAACACAAGACGGTAGGGGAGTCCCCCCACAGGCTTTATTCAATGGCGTAATCTGTGAGCTTCTACTCTTAACATGACATGTAAACTGTAAATTCACTCGAGAAGTAAAAACGTGCGTGTTCTGTTCGGGAGGCGTGGGAAACCCAAGCTTGTAGAGTAGCTTTGTTTTGCGTTTGCTTGAAAACAATTTTTGTACGCTATAATAGCGGGGAGCGCACAGCCGATCGCAGCGCTATGCGCAATGAAAGACGCTCATCCGTATTTTTCGCTTTAGAATTGGTCTGACTTTAAATCACACTTTTGCATCAGGATAAACACTTCTTTTTCACGTCTACTTGCGTCTTCTAAGAAGCTTATCTCGGATGCCTGTTTTCTCAGAAGTTCTGCATCTTAGTGCTGCTTGCACTTAAGGTGAATATTACGGGGGCTGTAGTTGTGTAACTTGGCCCACACGCTAGTGTTGTGGTTTGTCATTGCGTTGCATCTTAAACGTGCTTTTTCACTGGATTACATATTATTTCTTCGGGCTAATGCAACCAGCATTATATACTGTGCTATGTACGGTGGATGTTGCGTTCAGTTCGGCAACGTTTCAGTCCCAAGAAGAGTTCTGCATGTGGCAGCTGTCTCCGAAGAGCTAACGAGGACTCGGCATCGTTACTGCAGAGTCCGCACACTCGCGCGGCGCGTTACTGCAGAGTCCGCACACTCGCGCGGCGCGTTACTGCAGAGTCCGCACACTCGCGCGGCGCGTTACTGCCGAGTCCGCACACTCGCGCGGCGCGTTACTGCCGAGTCCGCACACTCGCGCGGAATGGCGAGCCTACTGGTTGCGTGTGAGTTACTTTGTAGATGTTTATCAGGGTTGTGCTGAGTTACTTTGTAGATGTTTATCAGGGTTGTGCTGAGTTACTTTGTAGATGTTTATCAGGGTTGTGCTTTAATTACTTATTGCGTTGTTGCATTCTGCTTTTCTATTCGTTACATGACGTTTTAGCGTTGCCTTATATGTAGTAGATACGGCAACGCTAAAACATCTGTAAAGATGTTGAACGCCGTAATTGTGTGTATTAAAAACGTTATCGGTTGAAAACGTGTCGTTTTGCGATGCACGATCGCAGCTCCACTGCACTCACGCTGCGCGATTTTTCCTATAGTGCTTTAAAACTGTGCATGTAACAGCGGCCATACCCGCTGCAGACCCGAACCTGTGCGTGTGGTCCGGGCAGCGCTCCTGACCCGTCCCAGACGTCCGAATCCTGCTGCACCGTTACTTTGTTTCTCAGATCCCAGCTGGGTGGCGCGGCGGGGCAGTGGACCCAGAACCAGAACCATACCGCTTTGTGTTACAGTCTGTAACATGGTTACAGTACAGAACACACATCATATTTAGCAAAAGTGGTATTTTCCAGAAAATATAATTTAGAATTTCTAATTTGGGTAAATAAATTTCAAGATACATTTTAAGATTGAGATTATGTACTAAGTACGTTTATTAACATTTTAGAAACTAGTGTAATTTCTGTGTTACGTTGTGGAGATGGACGGTGCTGCTGTGTTGTGGTTACCCTGTGGGAGCCTGCCCGTGTCTGTGAGCGCAGGAGAACCACTGTGGGACACGTTATCCCGGTACCGTGTGCGGCGGGTCCGGCCTGGTCTCGGTCCCAAACCTCATCATCTATGTGCTGTCACCTCTGTGTTAAAGATGGATGGTAAGTGGCGTTGACCAGGAAATTAAGATTCACAGAAAAGCTTTTAAGACAATTAGAAGAAGAAAAATGAGTGGAATAAAATGTTGTAGAATAACCTGGTTTAAGACAGTCACACGTAACTTCTGTTGCGTTTGTGCGGTTAAGGACTGGCGGGTACGAATCAGACGGACTAATTCACATGTCCATGTCAAAAAAATATTGAGAGTTCATGCTGTTTTCGAGTACAGAACTAGGAGAGCTATTTCGGCTGTTATTGTTACATATTTGCGGATCTGGAGTGAAATTCATTTGGACTGCAGCACTCGAGCCACGTTGTGGTCTTTCCCGTCTGCCAGATGTTTTTAATATGCACTTTGCCTTCTGCCGAGTTTCCTCACTACACGTCTACATGTGCAGGAGACCATCATGTCCTACTCATGCTGAGGTGCTCGGTTCCGACGGGGTTCTGTTAGAGCAGCGTGAGAGCTCAGTTGCAGCAAAAAATCTTTAATTTCTAAGGTTTTGTGCAACAATAAAATGCCTTTCTGTGGTGTACTGGATTTGTTATCAAAGTGTCACATGGTGTAACCAAAGGACAACTGTCCACAGAAGTGTGTGTGTGTGTGTGTGTGTGGATGGATCCAGACCCAATAGGCTTAATTCTTCAATAGAATCCAGTTGCAGAGCCTCACCGGCTCACCTCCTGTGCACATCTTGGTGTGTAATGATGAGTTGTACCTTTTGTGTGTCTTCAAAGGGAGGGAGATGTGTATGCTTTTCTGGAAGCATGTGGTCTGTACTACATAATGCTTGCAGTTACAAGTATGGTTTATCCAAGACTCAGGAGAAAATATATGGTTTTTATTAACCAGAATACAGTCGTCTTTGCAGTATAATGCAGCTGAAAATATGACTGTTGATAGTGTTGCTCTTCTGTGTTGAGAACCCCCCCAGATCTGTTATTAGCCAGCAGACAGAATTCTCACTCCATCTCTTACTTTTCTGATGTGATTGACAGGCTGGAATAACCTAACTGAACTGGCACGTGCAGCGCTACTCTTGGCGGGACACAAGAGGTCAAGGACTGTCTTAAGTCCTAACTGCATTGTATAAATGTACATTGACATTGCTTACTTGAGTACATGAAAAGTTCCCAAAAAACTTCATCTTGCCAAAATCCAAAACGTGAACATTGGGTGGTCTTCAGTCCCCTGATGCCTGGGGTTCAGAGAAGGCATGGTGTTGTACTTCAGTGTCGGTGTGTTGACCAGATATGATGCTATATTGTGTCAAATGTTCCATACTTGTTGAAGTTCCATGCTGAGTAGTGACAGAGTGGTTGTATCCTTCCTTTTTTAACTTTCCTCATAGTATGTGGATTTTGAACACAGCTGTGAAAAACAGATGTAGGATACAACAGAGTCAGAGATGGGATGGCGAGCTGGTCTCTCTGTCTCAGAAAACAAGCACAGAGTCAGAGATGGGATGGCAAGCTGGTCTCTCTGTCTCAGAAAACAAGCACAGAGTTGAGGAATGTTACGCTTGGCTGCTGGTCTGTACTAATTAGGGTTACAGACTGACATGCGAGGGTGTTACCAATTCAGCTTGTAATTATTAGAACTTCATGCACTAAGTTACCTTAAGAAGCCAAGAATGGCACCAACCCAAAAATTCCATTTAAAATAGACAGATAAATGGATTTCCATCCCAACGAGTATTTGTTTCTGCACTCACCTTACATAATAATCTTTTTGCAGTTCTGTCCATTAAATAACATAATATGAGTAAAAGTGTTTCTGTAGGTTCAAGTATGTGTGGGTGGAGAGGATCATGTGATCCTGTGAAGATTGCATGTCATTAGCCTGTTAAAAACATGTCCATTATTTGGGGTCATTGAGTTTGACAGACTGAATGGATTCTGAAGAGAAAAGTAGGAGTCTTTTGTATATTTTCCTATTTAATGCTTTATCTGAACGTACCGAGTTTTCCCTTTGTAGCCTGAGTCTGTTACAGCCTTGGCGTGCAGGACCCATGGAGGGTCAGGTCACGCTTCAGTACTGCACGGAGGGTCAGGTCACGTTTCAGTACTGCACGGAGGGTCAGGTCACGCTTCAGTACTGTATCACTTCAGTACTGTATCACTTGTGTGTAGTCCTAACGAAGGGGCTCTGCAGCATCTTCTCACCCGTGTGTCGAATTATTGACTTATCAGGCAAATCGCTTGGCGTTGTCTGTTTTATATTCATACAGAATTCATGACATCAGTAGTGGTACTTTTCTAAAGACTTTATAGAGGTTTTCTTCACCAGACTCCATGCTCTTGCTGGAGCAGTAAGCCTGTTTGGAGTAGCATGCCAGCTCACTTCACCAAATTGCACACCATGCCAGAAGTACCTCCCTTTGGCTCTGGTAGCTGGTGTGGAACTTCTTGCCTGACGGATGCTAATGGAATAAAGTTAATCTGTATAAGGCTGCTGTGACATGCTCCCAGCTCTGGTAATTGACCGTCCCTGTGGAAGGGAAAGTCTACTCAAGTGACGTTATTTAATTAGTTTTTTTGTGTTGTTTTTGTTCTCGCCGTCTCACAGGAAGCGGTCATTAAATTAGATGTTAAATACTTTGTCTCGAGCTCGGTGCTGACGTGCCTCTCATGGTCACATCCTCCCTCTGCAATGGCTCATCGCACCACCGTTTAACCTCAGGGTTGGGATATTTACTCAGTTTTTCCGGCTGCTAGATGTTTACCAAATGTTCTGGTGCCTGGGGAAGGGCTGCTTCAGCAGAAGAGTGCACCGGCTCTGATGCTGTAAGTGTGAAATTTGTCATTGGACCATGTTGGCCATACCAGCAGTTGGGCTTTATGGCTTTATGCTCATCTGGATTGGACCCCATCTAGTGATATGAGTGTGTGTGGTTTTTAGGAGTACTGAGTCATATGTCAAGGAACAAGGGGGGGGGGTGTCCATGTTGTTGTGCTTGGAAACCAACAGTGTAACAGAGTGGAGATGTTCACTGACACCCCTTCATGTCTTGTACCTCCAGGCTAACAGACCACATGGCTCAGTGCTGAATGCCCTGGTTGGTTGGCTGTAAGACCCGCCCTCACACTGCTGTCACCTCCTGCAGGATGCGAGTGCCGTGGATTCTGCTCCTCCTGTGGACCGTCCTCGCCTGTGCCTCACTGTGCCAGGCCCGGCCTGCCCTCGATGACCAAGGTAACGTTTAACCTGCAGGCATCTGACCCTAACCTCACACTCCCACTTCTCAAACCACACAGCTCACAGTTTGCCCTCTGAGAAGCTGCTCATATGTTTATGGAAAATCCAGTTAATCCGCCTGGGAAGCATGTAGGTGATGGTGGGGATTACGACGGACATCTGAAGACTGGTGACCCGCAGCAGTGGTGAGAAGTGTGGAAAAGGGGACCTTCCTGAACTCTGTGAAGTCAGGGTTTAGATCACAGCTAGACACTTCCTGTCATTGGTTTCTTCACACATGCACTGATTGAAATTGCTGAAGGAGGTGGAGCTATGGGTGTGGCTTCCTGTTTCAACCAGTATGTCTCCATCCATGCCAAGGATTTATCAGCTTGCAAGATGCCACCAACATGGCACACTAAAATCTTAATTTACAAGAACTTCCAGTTTGTGAAAACAGCAGGATTTTATTTCCAGTTTATTAACAGAGTATATATCAAGCTGTACAAATGCTGTCCAGCGGAAGCAGAAGGTCAGGTGGATGTTAGGGTTGTTTGACTGGACTTGCGTATATCTTCAGTGTTGCAGGTCATTCAGTTTCCACCCTCTGATGCCTGGAGGTCGACAAAACTGCGCTTCCATCTCGGGACAGAGATCCGTTTGTGCTCAACAGAAGACAGCCGTGTGTTATACTGTTAACATGGCTGTAATGTTTGGGTTCCTTGGTCTGGTCTAGTGCTTTGAGCTGCCAGTCAGAAGGCTAACCGGCACTTAGCCGTCCGGCCTCATTGTTACTACCCTTTTCTCTGGTTTCCATATAAATTTAGCCATTTGTTGAGTGACCAAAATTCCTTGGACAGATTTTATAAGAAAAGCCAAACTTCCATAAATTTCCAGAGATTAAATGACAGATCCTGGCTTCTTGCTGACGAGCTGTTCATTTCCCAGATGGACACATTCTGGCTCTTTTCTCCATTGCTTTTAAAATACGATGAGAAACACACAGGCTTACTGGTGCTTCACTTTGGCAGCCTGTCCTGCATTCAGCACGTAGTGACCTTTGTAAAGCGATTGTCTTCTGTAAATAGGACAGGTGTCCGCTAAGTAATGGACACTAGCCTATACGTTTAACCTCGTTAGTTGCACCCGTATGCTGAGGGACCTCAGGTGTTTCGGTGGATAAGCCTCATGTTTTCCCCCCCCTTCTGAAATAATCACATCTGACATTATCCTGTTTACTACAGCCTGTCCTGCCTCCTGCCCTGTGAGTCTGTTGGTCAGGAAAAATGAAGCGCAGTATTGAGACGTGGAAGAGGTGGTGGGAGAGCTTGTTCCTTAAACGGGTGAATAGATGACACACACACACACACACACACACACACACACATAGATGGCCGCGTTTCCTATAGAATCAGGTTCTGTTTGTGGTGGTCGTTATGAGGAAGTACACACACAGACACACACACACACACACACACACAGATGACCGCGTTACCTATAGAAACAGGTTATGTTTGTGGTGGTCGTTATAAGG
>JABJVR010049321.1:0-22215 GCA_025773905.1 Chitala chitala | reverse complement strand
CTCTGGGATGGGCTCCAGGCTTCCCCGCGACCCTCACCAGGAATAAGCGGTTAAGATAATGGATGGATGGATGGATTGGAAATTCTTTATCCAAGTGGTCACACAAAAACAGAAAAATCCATAAAGGAAATGGTTATAAATAGTCAGAAGCTATTATTCACTGTCAGTAATTTCCTAGCAATTTAACTGCCAAGATTTCCTTTATCTTCAAATTTCAGCTTTTCAGAATGCTTTGGACCTGGTTAAAGTGTGTTTTATACTGCATTTATAATTTCAATGCCCACAAACATCTAAAAAAAATCTCTCTCTATGTCACATTCAGCATAAACCAAGGTTCAACATCAAATAGATCTGCAGCCAATATAGTAAATCTGTATTCTCCTTATTTAAATTTTTTGACAAACATATTTGTACTTATCAAAAAATGTAACACCATTGTAACAATTATACTGGTTCCTAATGCCTAAATATTATAAACAGTGAACATATGGACAATGTTATTTTAAGAAATCGATTCAATTCAGCTACTGTCTGTTGACTTTAATATTGAGCTTGAGTCTGGGCTTAATTCATGCTGGATATACCCAGTAGCATGGTCTGTGCTGTAACATTTAATAGTGTGGTCTGTGCTGTGACTTGAGCTGGGCAATAAATCAATTTTATCAATTGTAATGGTAACTTAACCTGTGCAGTTACCGCACCTTGGACATGCTCTGCAAAACTGCTCCACCCCTTGAACACAAGCACACAGTAGAATCATGACAATGCATGTGTAAACAAGGGAGGAGCTTGTCTCTAAAACAGGCAGTGTCTCCTCAGTAATTTTGTAATGAATAATAAATGAAATACCCTGTTTTATCAACAATTAACCAATGGCCTGAAAGCACAACCCATCAGTTTGCATATGAAGAAAAAAATCCATAAACAAATGCATTTGGAAATCTTTAAGTCTAGAAAGAAATTATTGGTAGACATAACCCTTTGGAATCAATAAATACTTTTTATTCTTTTAATTATTTAGTTTTTGAAAAAATAACCTTATTTAATTTTAATTAAATTTTTAGGCCATATCACCCAGCCCTAATTATGACTTGTTATTAGCGTGGTGGTACAGGTCTGTGCTGTGACTTTTAGTAGCGTGGTCTAACAGGTCTGTGCTATGATGTTAGCAGCGTTGCATTCAGGCTATGGAGTCTGAGGCATGGAGTCAGAGCCAGATGCATTTTTTGGTTACTTGAGTCAGAGTCTGAGGCAGTTATTGGGTTACTGGAGTCAGAGTCAATAAGAATGTACTGACTGTGCAGGTCTGTGCTGTAACATGGTAGAGATGGTCTGTGCTGTGACTGTTACTAACATGGTAGAGATGGTCTGTGCTGTGACTGTTACTAACATGGTAGAGATGGTCTGTGCTGTGACTGTGAAGTCTGTGCTCTGACATTTAAATTACAGCACATCTTCAAAACAGAACAGTTCTTTCAACCACATTGTTTTGGAAATAGTTGTTTGCATAACTATAGTTCACTTTTTCATTGTATGCACTAGTATTATTATTTACCACTACAGTACAGTATTTACATATGCTCAGAGTGCTTTTGAAAAGTCAAACTGTCCTGATGCATGCTTTTCAATCTGGAAACTGAAGGCTTGTTATAATGAATGTTATGGTTCTTTTATGTTCTTCTTGGTTTATTTCACTGGCTTTTAGGTGATATGGGTAATAAAAGTCTATTTTAAGATCCGATTTCCTGTATAAGCACTGTTAAGCCTTCATGTTAGTGACTCTGTTACATTAACACCCTTCTGTAAACCTTATGTAAGGAATTTAGGGGTGATATTTGACATTGATCTTATATTCGACAAACAGATCAATTCAGTTGTCAAATTGAGTTTCTTTCAGTTGCAAACTCTCACTATGGTTAAGCCCTTTCTGTCCTTTGTAATTTTGAGAAAGTGATCATTTGTTCTTCTCTTGATTATTATAATTCTTTGCATGGGGGAATCAGCAAGTCTTCTCTGTCCCGTCTGCAACTTGTCCAAAACTATGCGGCTAGATTTTTGTGACAGGCACTTGCAAACACAACCTCATCTGTCTTGTACTAAAATCTCTCCACCGGCTTCTGGTTCAATTTAGGATTGATTTTAAGATTTCGGTGCTTATTTTGAAGTCACTTCATGACTTGGTGCCATTGTACATATGAGAGCAAACTAGCGGAACTTGAGGACCATCCCACCAGATGTTCTTATTCGTTTGTAGGTCAAGATTGAAGCTAAAAGGAGATCATGCTTTTGTGGTTTTTGCACCACAAAAGTAACAGTTTACCCCTGCATATCAGGGCTGCTTCAACATTGGAAATTTTTAAGTTCAGACTTAAAAAAACATTTTCACAGTGGCTTTTACTTCTGTTTGAGACATTTTAATTTCACTTTCATTTACTCTATTTTCCTTATTTTATTTATTTATTTTTTAATTTATACTTGTAATTTGATTTGTGTCTTGTGATGCGCCTGCTATATGTGGGTGCTTTTATGTTTTAATACTGTATAGCACTTTGCTCAAGTCTTGTTGTTCTTAAATGTGCTGTAATAAACTTGACATGTGTTTGCCTTTGGTTGAGCTGTGCAGTTTTGAAATGTTAAAAGTTTCTGGTCTTGTCCAAGGCCAGCTGTGTTCTTGCTCTGCATAGCTACTAGGCATTGCTTTTGCAATTCAGAAAGTGAATTCTGTTCTGCCTATCAAAAGAAATAATTTTAGTTATTTTACATATGGGTGTGTCTTCACATCTTTGGAGTTCACATCTCTGAAAACTAAAACCACATCTTTGAAAGTGTACCCGAGCCAGTCAGGCAGCTTTGAGAGGGAGATTTCCTGTCACAGTAAACACAGCTGTACTCTTGTGTTTTTTTCATTCACTTATGGTAATTATATATATTTTTGTTCCAAACAACAGTGGTTGTGGCTTGAGAACTTCCCCTAGCCTAACTGTTGTTTGTTCTATCTCAACATTTACGAATTTTCATTAGAATATTTGCATATACATATTTACCTTCAGAATGAATGAATATTCAAAGTTAATCAAAGTTGCACCCCAAAATACAAAGTATTATTGAATGTTTAATATGTTGTTTTGTATACAAACAATTGATCCTCTTTATCTGTTAGGTGACCCATCACCTTTGATGGATTAGCTGCTTACTCTGCAGTCAGGGGAGTTCTGCACTGGTGCTTCCTTAACAATGGGAGCAGAGTTCAACATTGAACTGAACTTTATGCGTCTACCTGCAGGAGAACGGCAAAAGTCGCCTGAAGCAAGCCCAGGAGGATGTGGAGCAGGTCAAAGACATCATGTTGGAAAACCTGAACAAGGCCGAGGAGAAGACTGGCAAACTAGCGGAACTTGAGGACCGGGCAGATGAGCTGCTGATGAAGGTGAGGTGCTCACCTGGCAGGAAACTCATCTCAACACTGGTGTTAGTGCAGTAACAATGGATCCTGCACAGGGTCTATCCCAAGGCCCTCATATTGGTTTCTATAAATACCCCATGGGTGGGGTTGGGGTGAAAAAGAATGTTAAATTTACATCCTGATTGTAGTTTACGTGGATATTTTTAGAAAGGTATTTCCTTTTTTCATAAAATGAATAAGCTGAAGGCAAACTTCTCCATCTCAACTGCAGGACTAGTGTGAAAATTTACTTGGTAATGGACAGCGACTAAGTATATGAGGAGAAGGTCAGATGAATAGCATTAATTGTGCTACACTTGTCCTCCTTTGGTTTGTGTCCTTCAGAGCAAGGCTTTTCAGAAGGCTACAGGGAAGGTCAAGCAGAAGACAAGATGGGAGGCTATGAAGATGAAGGTGATCCTGGGCGTAATCTTGGCTCTGGTGTTTCTCGTGGTTCTCATTGTGATCATTTCTATGATCTCTGGTGCAACCTCTGGTAACCCCAGCCCCAATCACTCCACTGGTTCTAACACCTCACAGCCTAATAGAACCTAACGTGATTGGATAAAGGAACATACAGCAGAGACTAACAAAGCAACAAGCACTTGAAACGTAACAGAGGATGTAGGTGAGGGTTTAGAGGGCCGTTTTCCAACTTGCGTGATTAGTGCATTATTAACCTAAAAGAAAGGCTGAACTCCGATAACCTACCTGTGCATACACCATGGGACTTAAAGGTACAATGGCTACTGCTGCTGCTCGTCTTAATATTTTGATGGGTTTAAAATGGTGGACGATTCAGCAGAATGGCTCATCTTCTGTTATAATATGCGTTACTGTGCGTGCTTGTCACTAGAACGGTAACCATGAATACAAGCTTTTTGTGTAGCCAGAATCAAGTATAAATCTTATAAAAACATGCTTTTAAATGTTAAATCTCCACAGAAGATTTAATTTGAAACAACAACAGTATAGGGCATTTCGTACTAGAAAATGCCTACATCATATATGAGTCACTGTTGTGAGAGTAAAAAATTAAGATTTAAATTGACAAGTGTATTCTACCCTGACTAAAACGGTGTTACTGAATGTAGCATATGGGCATGAGTGTGTATTTGGGTGACTGCTTTTGGCAAAAACAAACTGCAAATACGGTCAAGCTCTAACAGAACGGAGAGTGAACTTTGCTACTCTTTATATAAACAATGAAATGAGTTTTAACATGGGTATTTTGAGGCATATTGTGAATGAAATAATATAGAATAATAATAGGTATATTGTCAAATGGGTGGCTTGTTTCATCATGGTACCGCAAAGATAAATTGTTAATGGGAAGTGCTTCTAAAAATTAATTGTTTTTGGAAGAATGACAAACAGCAAAAATAGTATGCTGGTCTGGTTAGTTATAGTGGCTCTGTTTTCACAAAAAGTGTAATGGTGGATGTGTACACACTGGAAGAGCAGTCACTCTAGCATATGGTTTTATCATTAACCAAATGTTGTAGCAATCTTACACATAAGTTGTCCCAACTGAAATTGTGAATATTCAAAAATTAAGACCTTTTTAAAAATGGTTGTTAAAAGCATGCATGTTTTGGTTATTCAAAACTACCTTACAAGCCAATATGAAATATAAATTTTAATGTGAAATGTGCGGATCAGCAGGGAGTCCTGTCACTTCGTACATCTAGGTTTGTAAATATGAAACCAGTTTTCAGCACTGTGTATGTGTGTGTGTGTGTTTCATGCCCATGCATGGGTGGATTTACACTGGGTGGTCTGGTCTTCCTACACAGAACAAAAACATAGGTCAGGAGGATGACAACCTGTGTGTGTGTGTGTGTGTGTGTGTGTGCGCGCGCGCGCGCGTGTGTGTGTGTGTGTATGCATGCATGTGCAGGTGATGAGCTGGCACCCTACCAAGGGTGTACTCTGCCTTGCATTCCATGCTACCTGGGGTAGACTTCAGGCCACCTGTAATCCTGAAAAGAATAAAGTAGTATTCAGTCTGATGATCCTTTTCTGACAGTTTTGTTGTTGGTAGACACAGAATACAGCTATCCCAAATCAGCCATATTCTGAAATGGATAGTTCTGTACTTCTGATGATTGGCATGTTTGCATTGTAAACTGCAAATCAAATAAACATTATGCAATGTATACTATAGGTGTATATGTTCAAAGCAGATGCATAAATGTTTACGCAATATTGGTGCCTTGAATTTACAATAGAAAATTTTAAAATTTATGACTGAGAAGCACATTGTCCTTTTTTTGTTTTGAACACAGTCCTTTTTTTTGTTTTGTTTCCATTTTTCATGTAGTCAAAAATGACAAAAGGGTCCTTCATTTTCTTTTCTATAGTTGATTTTCATATGAAACTGGTGCAGAATGAGCCTCTAGAAAACATAAAAGTGAATTCTAAGAAAAAAAGGAGCCATTTTGTATTAAATGATTTTACACACATCAGATCTGCTGTATTTGAAAAACATATACATGTTCTTATCTTGTACGATACATCCTAATGTTTTACACATGGAAGAAAGACTATTTTGTTTATAGTTATTCTCAGTGGTCATTCTTTCCTAATCCATATCAGATTATTTAAAAACTGTATGTTACAATTTATGCAGTATTTGTTAAAATTTTACGAAATGTAGTGTATATTATGCTTGTTGTACATAATAAACATGTATGAACAGAGTTTATGGTTCATTTCTGAGATAATTTTAAATACCTTAATCTAGGAGAGTATTTATAAATCATTCAGTATTCTTACACAATGTAAACCAATACATTGGAATTTCGGAACTAGAACGCATCTAATTCGAACAATTAGGAAATGAACCAGAAAAAAAATGTCCCAGAAATCGAACGACATTTCGGAACTTGGACCGATGAACCTTTCGGGCTAAAACGTGTGGGACACGTGACGTGCCTGTTTTCCGTAAAACAAAGGATGACTCGGTATGAGTCAAGCTTGCTTGAAAACTCGCGCAGTGAATATCTCGCTGAATTGTGCTACGAATTTTCACGTGGTTTTGTGTTTTTAAAGTATCTTTTATTAAATACGTCGTCATGGGTCCTAAGAAGGTTTCTGTAACAGAATAGCGGACAAAGGAGATTCCAATGTGCAGAGTGGGTTTTTATTTGCAATAATACACGGGGCTAGGTCTAGATCGAGGTCCAAGGGGCAGGCGCGGGTCACAAATCCGGGGAGGTCACGCCGAGACGCGGACGGGGCTGGAGTAGACAGGTAGGGTTGGGAACGGGCAGGAACGACACAGGGAGAAGAGCACAGTGTTGGTTGATTACGGGGGCGTGACAGTTACTAGTAAAAGCAATCAGCCAAAAAGGAAAAGAGCCATGATAGAGGTTAAAAAAGAAATAATTGAAAAACACGAAAGAAGAGGGTTGTTCTCGCTACAAAGTATGAAATGCCTAAATCAGTGTTGTGCTCTTCTCTGCTCTGCTCATGTTCAGGTTTTCGTTACATATAAGCACTCATATTTATTTTTATTGTATAGAGTAGACTCATTGTCAGATTAATGTACATTATACCTAATACCCATTGTTGCAAAACAGACAATCAAATTTTATGTTCTAAATGTGCACATAACCCTCGGGAATATAACGTCCACCAGTAGTATATTAATTTTGTTTATGGAAGTCTGAAAGGGCTCGGTGTTAAATACAACTATTAACCTAAATAAAGCCATTTCGTTGTACAAGTGACCATGGCACATTCTTCCTGAACATCAAGGACTTAATGGCAAAGTTGCACATACCATCCATTGCTTCCTATTGGGCGGTGTCCTGAATCATTACGTCCTTTCCCACTTTTGTAGTCTCTTTTTTCCTTACCAAATAAAAAAAAAAAATTCTATATATATAAATCAACATGTTGCTACAAGACGACACCTAATGGCAACTGTAAAGCAAGTAAAGTTACAAAAACATGGTTAGACCTGTCTTGCACCACATCTTCTTGGGTTCACAGATCAAATTCAGAACAACGTGTTTTTCATGCTTTCAGTCATGTTGTTAGACTTTACTGGGTTGCTACAAAATACTTGCAATACAGGATTTAGACCACGGGTTCTTAACCTGGTGTCCATGAACCCTTAAGTGCTCCGCGAGAGTAAGGTAAAAATAAAATAAAGTACACGTATTTCTTGCATGCAAACTTGTGTTTATATGAATATTTCTGGGGTGGAGGTCCACAGGTTTCGTCAGATTCTTAAGGAGGTCCGTGACTCAGAAAAGGATAAGAGCCACTGTTTTAGACGATTTATACTCACAATCACAGTAAGTAAAATATGTAATCTTCTATGCAATGTCGTTTCATATCAGTTTAAAGCGATTAGTGATTTCAATCAAATACAATGTATTATTAAAAATAATTAATAATTTTTTAATTGTATATATAAAATAGATGTTGCGCCGCGTATCTGGTGGGGGTGATATGATATACTGTAAAAAATACGCACTTGTAATTGGGAAATTGCAAAGTAAAGTCACAAGACGTATTTACACATACTGTAATTGCTTCAAATAATTCGTGTTTAATGTCAAGTTTCTTTAAACAGCTTTCAGGAAACTACAGTACCAACAACTCTATCTTAAGTTAAAGCTTATCCTCCAATGAACGATCAACACTTTCATACAAACTACAATCACGTGGCACGAATACAAGGCTGTGGTTGGTTATAGCTGTGCAGCTCCGACGATTACTGGCTGCGAACACTGCTTATCTCGCCTGTCTTGTTTATACCGGTAGAATGACTGCGCACTGATCGATGTCGTAGTATTTAGATTAAGTAGCTGTACAGATCTGCTTATTATTTTACAGGTAAGTTTTGTAGTTGATTTCATGTTTAGTTTTTTTATAATTAATAAAAATGAATTAATGTTATGCGTTTGTGACACAACTTTAGGTATGATTACATGGTGTAATCGTTACCGTTTTAGCTCTATTCAAAATGAACCTATACATTTGCAAATCGACCGTTTGTAGTTTTTAAAGGTCCGTGGGTTCAAGCCTTTGGGATGGCGTCCTATTTTGACGAACATGACTGCGAACCGACCAATCCCGAGGAACAGTACCGTCAGAATGCGTTACTTGAACTTGCAAGGTTAAGTTCTGTACAGCGACGACGTCTCCTATAACGCAGCAGGACATAATATGTACAGTATACCCATGTCCCCACCTTGATTTGTCTACAGGTCTTTGATGCAGGGACTGGACATTGATTTTGGTCCACTTGACATATCAGAATGGGACCAGAGGCTGCCACCACCTGCTGCCCGCACGGTTGTACAGAACCTACCTGCTGTCGTTATCACTTTTGAACAAGCAGGTGTGTCTGCTTGAGTACGAGTTCATTAAAACTAGAACTCGCTAACCTGGAAGGGAAGATGCACCATGAACCACTTGTTTATTGCATGCTGTGAACTTAATTATTTCCCAATATGCTTTCTGAATTTTCTGCCTGTGCGTTCACAGACAGAGGTCTGAAATGCCCAGTGTGTCTGCTGGAGTTTGAGGAAAAAGAGACTGCAAGAAAGATGCCGTGTGACCACCTTTTTCATTCCAGCTGTATCCTGCCATGGCTGGGGAAGGTATTGAGCATGTGGACACAGAACATGTTTAGCTATTAGATTTATTTGTGGAAAATATATTCCCATAGTCTTCAAGACATTACTTGTTTTTGTAGTTACACATTTTGTGCTCAGTCCAGTTATACCAGTGTTCATTCTGTCACTTAGATTGGATTTTATATTATTTGTGATGGTTGAAAATTCAAAACCCAGTTGTGCTGGGATTACTGTAGTATTCATTGGTAAGCACTGACTGATTTAGTCCAATGGGAGCTCACTCTGTAATTCTAACAATGAGATGGGAGGCAATTGGATTATTGGCTGCCACTTGTTTGTCTGGAAATTAGATTTCCCCCATCATTGTCAACCAACATTTCTCATAATGTGGGAATAGTTTGATGTCCACATGACATGACCAGATATAATGTTTAGTCAGTCAGTCATGTCATATGGCAGCACGGTGGCGTGGTGGTTAGCACTGTCGCCATATAATGTTTAGCTTTGTGTAAATGCAAGACGGTGATTGGCTTCCATGATAGCTACAGAAGTTTGACTCCGGGGACTGTGTTTGTGTTTCTTAGACAAACTCCTGCCCGCTGTGTCGCCTTGAGTTGCCGACAGAGAACAAAGAGTACGAGGAGTTTAGAAAGGACAAGGTCAGTCCATGCCATAGGTGTAGTGTGTGTCATCTGGTTGATGGGTTTTGAGACAGAAACTTACACACGTGATCATGTTGGCTCATGTTTTTAGGAGCGTAGGAAGCAGAGGGAGCACAGACTGGAGAATCTACATGGAGCAATGTACACCTGAGCTCACGAGTCACCTGTACAGTCATTCAGACCACCACAGATTATGAACTTATGTATTTTCTTAAATTCCTATTCCTCACAAAATGAAATGCACTCTTTTATGTGTCTGACCACTTAAATTTTTTTTTTTATTTGTGACCTAGAAGATACTTAAAAAATATTTTAAAAGACCAAAGATTATGAATATTAAGAGAACTTTGTGTATATCTGCAGCAATGATGTAACGTTGCACATGTAAACAACAGTGTACAGTGTAAAATAATTGCAAGTTACGAAAATGTTGACAATAGCAAATATTTGCATATGCTTTGAGATGGCTGAATTAACATAGTGTCCAGTATGTTGCTATTCAGTTATGTGGGTTTGTGTGACCGAAATTGACCTTTCTGCTGCAAAATTATTAGATCATATTTCTTTCATAAATTATTCAATTCCATAAAAACCAAGATAACATTGAGGAGTAACTGGCACTACACAAGAATCCTATTCGTTATTAGTTCTGAACCTTTGCTATACCCATCAGATGCAGACACCGGTACAGACCAGAAAAGGTAAGCCTCTTGCAAGAAATAACTTGGGGGGGGGGGACGACAGTCAGAACCAGTGAATACATATTGTGTTGGGTGAGATCATAGAGTACTAAAATAATCCGTGTAAAAATGAAGTGATGGAAAAACAGGAAAGGGTGAACTAGGAAGGATATAAAACAACCATGGTATTAGTTGGGGGATACACACTTGTACTCTTTGTTAGTAGCCCAGAAGTCATTGAGAACAGTTAGACAGCTATAAAAACACTGATGAAATTTTGATGCTCATGAATGAAGTTATTGAACACTTCTTTTCACTGACTGAACAAAGCCTGCTTTGATGTTCAGTTCATGATCCCTTGGGTGGATTTGGTTACTCAGACCATTGGGAGGGAAGCGAAACAGGATGGTTTATGTTAATACGTCATGATCTGGATCAGTAAAGATTTCATTGCTGTCACAGGTGGATTAAACACAATGAAGCTGATGCATTAGAAATGTTGTTCTTTGTTTCTGTCACTGATGACTCCTTCATGTCCCTTTTTTGTTGGGATAGTCAAAAGAGCCTTTCTGTACAGGTTTTGCTGTTTTGTGATAGGATGTGTTGTCATTTGTGCCACGGGGCAGCATGTTGTTTAAGGGGATAGAACTGATTCCCTGAGTGGGTTTGTTTACTCAGACCATCAGTCTGCCTCACAACATTAGGATTTTGGATTTGAATCTGACATTTGGCAGTGTGTGTGAAGTTTGCATGTTTTCCTTGTACATGTGTGTTTCTTCACAGCATCCACAGACAAGCTGATTAGGTGAATTGGACAATGCGTGGTGTGTGCACGCATGTGTGTGTGTGTTCCCTGTGAAGGGCTGGTATCCTGCTTTTTATGCTATAAACTGGTGGGGACACGCTCCAGGTCATTTGGGACCCTGGAAATCATAAGCGAGAGTAATGGATGCATGTTTGTACCACTGCATAGTGTTCCAACACTTAAAACATTTAAAACAGTATGCAGCTCTGTAATTTTGATTTATATTTCTTCTCACAAAAACTTGCTATTACACATGAGACTTCCAGAAGCCAAAATAGTCACGGTAATGCAGCAGTTATTTTGTAGGGGTGGGACACTGTAACACTGAAGCTGTGAGAAAAACATTTCAATCTGATTAAAATGTGCTGTAAAAATATAGTTCAGACTCAAACATGCATGGGAAAACATTAGTTTGAGAGCGGTGCAAGATATATAACCAAGTTTAAACCTGTTGGATTCTCTTCAAACATTGTGATCTTCAGGGCAGTTTTGAATGATGTAAATCAGATTGAACCCCACAGAAAAAGAGAAGCACACAACCATCCATCCATCCATCCATCCATCCATATTCTGCCGCTTATCTGGGGCCGGGTCACAGGGGCAGCAGTCTAAGACGTGACCTCCAGACTTCCCTCTCCCCAGACACCTCCTCCAGCTCTTCCGGTGGGACGCCGAGGCATTCCCAGGACAGTCGGGAGACGTAGTCCTTCTAACGTGTTCTGGGTCTTCCCCGGGGTCTCTTCCCGGTGGGACATGTCCGGAACGCCTCCCCAGGGAGGCGTCCCGGAGGCAACTGAAACAGATGTCCAAGCCACCTCGACTGGTTCCTCTCGATGTGGAGGAGTAGTGGCTCTACTCCGAGCTCCTCCCTGGTGACCGAGCTCCTCACCCTGTCTCTAAGGGTGCGCTTGGCCACCCTGCGAAGGAAACTCATTTCAGCCGCTTGTATCCGAGACCTCATTCTTTCGGTCACGACCCAAAGCTCGTGACCATAGGTGAGAGTAGGAACGTAGATTGAATGGAAAATCGAGAGCTTTGCCTTTACACTCAGCTCCTTCTTCACCACGACAGGCCTGTACATCGACCACATTGCTGCTGCCGCTGCACCGATTCGTCTGTCAATCTCACGCTCCATCCTTCCCTCGGACAAACCTCTCCAGTGCATGCTGAAGGTCTTGGCCTGATGAAGCCAACAGGACAACATCATCCGCAAAAAGCAGAGACGAAATCCTTTGGTCCCCAAACCAGACTCTCTTTGGCCCTTGGCTGCGCCTAGAAATTCTGTCCATGAAGATGATGAACAGAACCAAAAGGGTGACAAAGGGCAGCCCTGCCTGAGTCCAACATGCACTGGTAACAGGTCTGACTTACTGCCGGCAATGCGAACCAAACTCCTGCTCCAGTCATACAGCGATTGGACAGCCCTTAGCAGACAGCCCCTGACTCCATATTCCCAGAGCACCCCTCACAGGATGCCACAGGGGACAGGGTCGAATGCCTTCTCCAAGTCCACAAAGCACATGTTGACTGGTCGGACGAACTCCCATGAACCCTTGAGCACCCTAGTAAGAGTATAGAGTTGGTCCAGTGTTCCACGACCGGGACGAAAATTGCATTGCTCCTCCTGAGTCTGAGGTTCGACTATCGGTCTGATTCTCCTCTCCAGCACTCTGGCATAAACTTTCCCAGGGAGGGAGAGGAGTGTGATCCCTCTATAGTTGGAACACACCCTCCGGTCCCCCTTCTTAAAAAGAGGTACCACCACCCTGGTTTGCCAGTCCAGAGGTACTGCCTCTAACCGCCATGCTATGTTGCAGAGGCGTGACCGCCCAACAACATCCAGAGACTTAAGGTACTCAGGGCGGATTTTGTCCACCCCCAGTGCCCTGCCACTGAGGAGCTTGCTGACTACCTCCGTGATTTCAGCCTGGGTTATGAACGAATCATCCTCCGAGTCCTCAGCCTCTGCTTCCTCTACAGAAGGCGTGTTGGCAGGGTTGAGGAGATCCTCGAAATATTCCTTCCATTGCCCGACAATATCCCCAGATGAGGTCAACAGCTCCCCACCTCCACTGTAAACAGTTTTGGCTGAGCACTGTTTCCCCCTCCTGAGGCTCTGAACGGTTTGGCAGAATCTTCTCGGGGCCAACTGAAAGTCCTCCTCCATGGCCTCGCCAAACTCCTCCCAGACCCGAGTTTTTCCCTCCGCGACCACCTGGGCTGCAGCCCGCTTGGCCTGCCGGTACCTGTCGGCTGCTTCAGGGGTCCCACAACCCAACTATGCTTGACAGGACTCTTTCTTCAGCTTGATGGCATCCCTTACTTCCGGTGTCCACCACCGGGTTCTGGGATTGCCGCCTCAGCAGGCACCTGAGACCTTACGGCCACAGCTCCTTACGGCTGCATCGACAATGGAGAAAAGAGATCCAGCTCACCACCAGGTGGTGATCAGTTGACAGCTCTGCCCCTCTCTTCACCCGGGTGTCCAAGACATATGGCCGGAGGTCGGATGACACGATCACAAAGTCAATCTTCGACCTCCACGTCGATGGTACCACGTGCACTGGTGGACACCCTTATGCTCAAACATCGTGTTTGTTATGGACAACAAGTGACTGGCACAGAAGTCCAATAACAAAACACCACTCGGGTTCAGATCAGGGAGGCCATTCCTCCCAGTCATGCCTCTCCAGGTATGACTGTTGTTGCCCACGTAGGCATTGAAATCCCCCAGTAGAACAATGGAGTCCCCAGTCGGGGCACCTTTCAGCACCCCTTCCAGGCACTCCAAGAAGGCCGGGTACTCTGTACTGTTATTCGGCCCGTAGGTACAAAAAATAGAGAGAGACTTATCCCCTTCCCAAAGGCGCAGGGAGGAAACCCTCTCGTTCACTGGGGAAAACTCCAACACATGGCAGCAGAGCCGGGGAGCTATGAGCAAGCCTACCCCAGCCCATCACCTCTCACCGTGTGCAACTACAGAATAGAAGAGAGTCCAGCCTCTCTCAAGGAGTTGGGTTCCAGAGCCCAGGCAGTGCGCAGAGGCAAGCCCGACTATCTCTAGCCAGTATCGCTCAACCTCCAGCACAAGCTTGGGTTCCTTCCCCTCCTTCCCCAAGGTAACATTCCATGTCCCAATAGCCAGAATCATTGTCCAGGGATTGGGTCGCTGAGGCCTCCCCCCCAGTTACTGCTACCCAATCCACAATGCACTGGCCCCTTATGCTCCTTCCTGCAGGTGGTGGGTCTATAGGAGGGTGGGCCCACGTCGCTATTTCGGGCTGAGTCCGGCCGGGTCCCGTGAGCGTGGGCCCGGCCACCAGGCACTCGCCTGCGTGCCCCATCCCCAGACCTGGCTCCAGGGTGGGGCCCCAGTAATGCCATTCTGGGCAACGTAACGACCAACAACGTAACCAATTTATTAAAAAAAAAAAAAGCAAACTGTGGCAATCTTCTATAGGTGCAAATGTAAATGACCATAAAACTACTGTTGCAGCACATGTGGCCCAAGTACTAGAAAGCATTAATAAAGACTACATTATTCAGCGCTAAGGAGGTGGATACGGTTGAAGTACTCCCATCACGATAAAGTGGCAGGTAAACCATGGAACTGTGGAATGCAATGAAAATATTTATTTATAATGTTAATGCAACAAAGATATCGTTTGTCACTAGTGTAGTAAATTAATTGTATGGATCAATATAGGGCTTCTGAATGAGATACAACGCAAAATAGACACAAATCAGCAAGGAAAGCGCAACAGAAAACCTGTCTTCTGCTGCCTTTTACAACTGGGTTGTTTCATTCTGGCAGTTATCAAATATAAATACACCTATCTGATGTCACAGTATTAAATCTAAAAATCTTTTTGCAAAGAAGTCTTCTGAAAATTACCCAAAATATTCTTCAAATTCAGCTGCACATAGTAATAATAAAAAGGAAAAAAATGTAAATATGACATCACACAATCTTCTGACGTACTAAACTACACATTGCTACAAATTTAAGAACTTGTTTACCTCTAGTGACCAAAAAAGGAAAAATACTGTTACATTTCATCCTGATGACAGAAAATTTCTTCCTGATAAAATGACAAACAAAAGGAAAAGATGACAAAAGGAAAGGTGGGTACGTTTCCTTCCATTTCTATAACCATGTTTCCTCCAGTTAATAATAATAATCCTTTTTGTGAATCGCTCATATCCAGGAACAAGTCAAAACACTCATGAAGACAGGCAAGGCATGCAACACACATACATCTGACATAAGTGGTATTGTACATAGAATGAACACATACACGTTTCACACAAATATGAAGGATATGTGGAGATAACACTTACTTCCCATAAATAGACAGTACCTGTATGGACAGAACATTTGTCTACAGATCTTATTCCATTGTACATGTTGTTCTACTTTGAACCCTTCAGGTGGAAATGATTTAAAGTGAATTTGCTGTGTTAAACTGCTAATACTATTGACTACACAGCTGCTGGGAAGTGATCATGAAATATGTGTGAAATTTCACTACTGTACTTGTATGTCATAATATTCTTTACTTCCTCTAGAGTTAGCTAGTGGAATATATAGAAATAAGACAACTGTCATTTTTGTCATGAGCTTCGACTCCGGACTAACTTAGCATAAGATGTGGAGACTACTGTAAATCAAATTACTCAAAGTTAACTGTAATGGAGCGCCTCTACCATGTACCGCTGCCCTCAAGTTAGTGTTATGATCTTCATGCTGACCAATGAAACTGCTATATGGTAATTGCGTCTTTATTCGGCAGTCACATTTTGTGTAATTATTAATTCATTCCAGCAGATGTCACTATAATGGTATACTGTATGTCAGATGCTTCGAAGCAAACTTTTCACAACGCAGTAGTGTATGTAAGTATACCGATAGTTCTCTGGTATGGCACTGTGTATATCTGTATGTACTGTCTTTGACGTTTTTTTGAATGTGTATGTACGTCTTCTAAACCGCTGATCCTGCTAAGGGTCACAGGGAAACCTGGGGCCCATCCCAGAACACACAGGGCAGGGTGCCAACCCACTACAGGGTATAGTGCACACACACACACACACACACAATTTAAACACTCCAATCAACCTAACCTGCATGTCTTTGGACTGTGGGTGGAAACCAGAGAAAACCCACCAAGCACAGGGAGAACATGCGAACTCCACACACACAAACCCAAAGGGGGAACTGTACCCCAGTCCTGGAGGTGCGAGGCAACAGTGTTAAACACCACGCCACCTGCTGCCCAGAGCAATACAATGTTATGTAATTTGATTGGCTTGGCAATGGAACCGCGCTCCTCGGCACTCTCCAGCTGAACTCTGTTAATGCGACTCCCTTGCATGATTGTGCAATCTCCAGAGTTCGACAAAATGAAAACCAAAAACGTAAAATAAATTGTTGAGGCTTTTGTTTTATAATTTTTTTTCCCTGGGCGTACTAACAGAAATTTGATTTTGCAGTTATTTGATGAAACAGGAATCAGAAAGTGGTGCATAGACTAGTATATTGGATTTGCAGTTCCTCCAAACATCAGAGAAATCAATTTAAACTCTTAATGTGTGCTCCTAAAATGATTTTTTTGAGAAATTGATTTGAATCATTCGGATTCTAAAGAGTCTGCGTTTTGTGAAAGAGGGGTAGATCTTTTGTTCAATAACATTTTAGTTAAAACATTTTGGGAGGATGTGTGGGACTGAATGTTTACTAAATTCATGGCCTGTGTGTGACACTTCCATTTACGGTAGGATTCTGTTGTCAACAATGGAAGTTATCTTCAAATCAGTATACATCCTTATCAACTGAAGTGCCCACCAACATAATTACAGAACTGGACAAAATCTGATATGCTTTTATTTAGACAGAAAAATACTCAAGGACACACCTCGCTGGGATTTGAGCTAGGGACCACCTCCCAGTCTGGCACTCTACCCATTGAGCCACCAGACCCCAAGATACTTAAATTCCTTCACTCGAGGCAGGATCTCTCCTCCAACCCGGAGAGGGCAAACCACCTTTTTCCAGTTCATGCTATGGATTTAACTTTTATATAAGACTATATATATACATATATCCTGTATTTACTAGTATGTAACCATATATAAATCTCTGCCTATAACAGTTTAAGGCACATCTTGACATTTTTATACATGTAACAATTTGGTGTGGCCGAATTTCAAAAGAGCATAGACTCGAGGTCTAAGTGCATAGGCTGGGGTTAGAAGGGAGGCCAGGCATACAAATGGCTAAATACAATAAGACTATAATTTTGACAAGGTCAACAATAAACACACAAATAGCCAGATAGGGAACTACCAACACAAAAGCACAAACTACATCTACAATAGCCAGCAGAGCACCAAGGAAAACACAGGCTTTATATTGGGGACCCAATAAGACCAGAACAGGTGTGGATACTAACACAATTAGAAGTGAAAGAAAAATGAGAAACATAGAAACAAAGGAAACTGGACAGTACAAGGCACACAGAGATCAGAGAAACTAGACAGGGGGAGACACCTAGTGGAGGAAACCAGAAAGAACAGAGACAGGGAACAGCGCTTCTCCTCCTGTGGCCTTCGCCCACCAGCCTCCTGGGGCTTCGCTCGACCTCAATCCTGGTTACTGTGCTGCCACCTGCTGCCAGCCATGTTCTTGTGGGTCGGCACATTTGTTGAGTGCCAGAATGAAATAATACAGCTGTAAAAACCTGTCTTCTGTAACTCCTAAACAGTTAATGCTATATTTTTGTTCAATTCATTGAATTAAACCTGAAAGGCTGCATTTCAGCAACTGCTTGATTGCTTCCTTTTAAAACCATTACGGTGGTTTACAGGGGCAAAATTGCAGAAATTGTGTCACTGTCAAACTACTTCTGGAACAGACTGTACATCCTAAATATTACTCCCTGTATGTCAATATTTTTTCTCTGTAATCTGCCCATGAGAAATGCCAAGACATTGGAATGTTAAAATCTGCAAAGCAGTAGAATAAATGAAAGCTGATTTCTAAAGAACAAAAATTCACATTAAATATTGATTGGAGCGGGTATTAAGTAAGGCCAGCGTAGTCTTTTCCTGTTCAAACAGCCAAAAATTAAGTAAATAAATACATTTTTAGTTTATGGTAAAAACAGTTTGTTGTTTCAACCCAATTCGTCATTTTCCCATATGTTTGACCCTTTATTTCTTCTAATCATACGCCTACTTGATTCAGGTTACATTTTACATGTGAAAGTTTGTTGCATCCTTCCTGCTTTCTAGGGGAGGGGCCAAAATCCAACACTGTGTTGTAACAGGAGCACAATGAGAGCTGTAGCTCATTAACACTTCCTTTGCTGTGCTGTCTGTTTCTTTGTTTGTGTGTTTAAAGCAGTGGCCTTGGTGGGTCAATAAGGAGGACAGCAGGCTGGGAGTTGGCAGTCTTTTGGTTCAAATCCCAGCCAAGACAGGTGTGTTCTTGGTCATGAGTGGAATGGATTAAATTCCCCCTGGGATTAATGAAGTATTATTAAATAAGGTTTCTCTGCTGTGCTTCACATTGGGGTGGTTTACATGTTTGCTACCCTACCATGTCTACCTGACTGTTATGTGGTTGGCAATGAGCTCCACTATAAACACCCTGTCATTTACTGTTGCCTCAATGACAGGTGACTGTTTTGTTGCTTAGCGGGCACATTTCAAGGAAGCCATACAAAATTTAATGAAGCCACATTACACCAACATAGTGTGTATATGTATTTCTTCATATACACTACTTCACACTTTAAACACATTTCAGTAGTTTCCACGCATGTTGTTATAAAAATTACACAGAAAAATAACAGCAATAATAAGACAAAGTGTTTTTAAACAACAATAATAAAACACAAAGTGAGATATAACTTATTTAATGACTATATACAAATAGTCTTGGTTACTACACTGTAACTTGGCTACCAGAATATCTAATCCTATCAAATGCCACAATATTTTTAATAAGTAATAGACAAACAATTCTAAATCAATATACCTACTTAAATAAAAGCGATACTGTAAAAATTAATAACATTAAAATATGTGCACCGTTGGGGTAAGGGTATCATATGGGATATTCAGCCATGTAGTTTTAGTTCAATTCTTGCATGGTGCAACAATTTTAAAGTTTGTTTTTATAAATTAGTCACACACAATCCAATAAAACCATCTTACTTTTAGTATGAATGTAGATTTTCAGTCAATTGATGAAATCAGATGCTATATTTATAAAAACAGACAGACCAAATATAAATAAAGTCAGTCAGTCATCTTCTAAACCACTTATCCTGTTAAGGGTTGGGGGAAGCCTGGAGCTCATCCCAGAGAACATGGGGTGCAGAGCAGGGGACACCCAGGGCAGGGAACCAACACACCACAGGGCGCGCGCGCACGCACGCACGCACGCACACACAACAATAAACCTAATTCAGATGTCTTTGGACTGTGGGAGGAAACCGAGAAAACCCACCAAACACAGTGAGAACATACAAACTCCAGACAGACAGACACACACACACACACACACACACACACACACACACACACACACACACACACACACACACACGCGGCAGGAACTGAGCCCCAGGCCTGGAGGTGTGAGGCAATAGTGATAACCACCACGCCACTGTGACCCCGTATTATAAATAAGATAATTATTTTAGGAAGCCCGCGTACAGGCCCTACAATCGTGTGAAAAGTGCGACTTCTTGAAGGAATTTAACATCAAAACAAACATCTAAAATGAACACCTTCTACTAACGTTTTTTGCAATACGCACGCGCACGCATACGTCACCCTTGATCTGTCCGCCATCTTGAGTTGCTTTTCTATTGTTCGGAGTTGGAGAAAAAGCAGGCGACGTTTGCGTTCATATGTTTAAATACTTGCTTAAAAATAGAGGGATACGAGCGAAATACGTTTTAAAAAGAAAGAAGTACTTAAGTTGTACGAAGTTCATTGATTTTTTTTCCTTTTTGCACAACTTGAACGTGTTTCAAAATACATGCTGATGATGGATGATGAGCAGCCGAAGACCTTGTACGTATCCAGCTCTCTAAATAGTTAACTATATTTAAATACGTCCCTTGCTAATACTTATTTGGAGACTTTCATCTAATTAATTTATTTGTTGAACTGGACGAATCTTGACTAACCTGTTGCCTAAATCTGTCTCCATGTAGGCAAGGTGGCAGTCTTTGTATAAACGAACGAAAAGAAGTCCGTTAACTGCTTTTAATTTTAAGAAAAACGTATTTAATGCAAGTTAAAAAAAATACATTGAGGTCCTGTTTAATGAAAATCGATTTTCATGGGCGCTTTATAAAGACTGTTACACCGTGAGTAACGTAGAGGTCATTAATTACATGCCTTCATGTATGTATGTGATGACGTTTAATTAATTATTCAGTTGGCTGGCGAATTAAGATGTGTACCTCTAGGTCCCAAACCCTTTAATGGTATTTTAAAATCAAGCAAGTATGAAGTTAATCGGTGTCGCATAGCTGACAACATTGCAAAGCATCCTTTTATAATTACTTCCTACATCAAGACCGTGAACCTCGAACTCGATTAACTGCTAGATCACGGAACACGTGTCCGCATTGCGGTGCAGTGAGTATGGATGACAAAAACAATTGGGGTAATAGAAACGTTACACTGTTAAGGCATCTTGCACAGGATTAGATCAGCAAACTGTGGTTGAAGGAACCAACGTTTCCTCGTTTCTTGTAAAGTAAGCTGTGCGTGTGACTTGCGAAACCACAACAAACGTTTCGTATTTGGTGACATTACCGGTGATGTACCAAAAAGGTGAGGGAAAACAGGAGTTTGGGTGTGGTTACTAAAAGCTACTGCACATGTCACAACTGCCGATCAAATTAAGGCTGTATATTCTAGAGACTATAGAGGCCCAAGGCAAAATACGTCGAGAAGATTTCTGCATATTTCTCGTTGCAATATGTACTATGCAATTGAATGCCCTCAAAGCCCCCTCCCAGCTTAGGGCCCCAGGCAGTTGTCTGCTTTGCCTGTCCTGTGCAAAGCCTCTGAATGTATTGGTTTTTACAGTAATCATTTGATAGTATTAATATGTGGCATGGTAATGCCTTCTCAACAACTGTTACCTTATGTTGTATGAGTTGGAGGTCAAACGAGGTAAATTTTATAACTAGTTTGTCAGCTGCCATTTCTAACACACGTTTAACCTGTCTAGATACGTGGGAAACTTGTCTCGGGATGTAACAGAGGCCCTCATCCTGCAGTTGTTCAGCCAGATCGGCCCCTGCAAGAGCTGTAAAATGATTGCTGATGTGAGTAATTTAATTATAATTATCTGTGCTCTCTTTGTGGTGCATTTCAGCCACGGTAAGATCTAATAGGTTGCCATAGAAGTTGTTGGAAGTAAAAATACCTGATGAAAATTGCAAAGAGTGCCTTTTTAAAAAATATCACGTAGCTGACTGTTTTTAAAATAAAGCATTGTACAGGTTCAGTGGCAAACAGTCATTTTGTTTCGAATGTTTGGTCATAAATTAAACTCCTTAAATGTGGCGTTGTATTCTCTTCTCGGATCAGTTGCTTATTAACAGTTATTATCAGTTGCTTATTCTTTTTTTTTTTTTTTTTTGTCCCTTCAGACTGCAGGTAATGACCCATACTGCTTTGTGGAGTTGTACGAGCACAGACATGCAGCTGCAGCTCTGGCTGCCATGAATGGACGTAAAATAATGGGTAAGGTAAGCTATCCTAGCTACAGGGTGAGTTGGGTGTAGGCAGTGCAGTAAGTACTAAGGGCTTTATACTCACCTGACCTTGTCATGTAATGCCAGCTGTATGTTGCAGTCAACATTGCGTGTCTAAGGACATTTCAAAAAGAAAGTCCATGAAGAGGCACCAGTGTGTTTTTTTTTTTTTTTTTTCCTTTTTTTTTTTTTTTTTTTTGTTTTTATTCAAGAGGTTGTGGGGGGTGAAGTGACAAATA
>JABJVR010049320.1:0-22215 GCA_025773905.1 Chitala chitala | reverse complement strand
TCTGTCTGTCTGTCTGTCTGTCTGTCTGTCTCTCTCTCTCTCTCTCTCTCTCTCTCTCTCTCTCTCTCTCTCTCTCTGTGTGCGTGTGTGTGTGTGTGTGTGTGATAAGCGTTATAAATGTGCTGTTTGCAAGTTAGCAGCTGTCAAAAATGCAGTCACAGCTTATTTTTTTTAATTCAAGGGAACTGGTGGATAGCATTTATTATACTGTGCAGTTCATGTACCAAGATTTATTCAGTGACGACAGTTGTTGGCATTAGCAACACAAGACATTCTAACAAAACTCCAATCACAAGCCAAATAAAGCCATCAATGCTGAAAAATTCTTTTTTTTGGCTGGTAACACGTTATATCCCACCTTCTAAACAGTCTCTATCTATTAATTGCGACTTGGCACAAATAACATAGAGGTAATGTTTATTCATGATTATTTAAGGTAAGTTTTGTATTAAAGACATACTAAGATTTTCTTTTGAATATAAGACAGTGTAAGACATCCATCCATCCATCCATCCATCCATCATGTACTGCCCTGTTCTCATTAACCACTGCATGGTCTAGTGATGCTGGGACTCTGCTACAAAACACAAGATGCCAAAACTGAATAATCATTGGACAGAACACCAGTCCATCAGCCAATGAAAAATAAGAACAGCGATAAAGTATGCCTTCTTTCTTGTGTAGAACATGATACACATAGGCTGATGTTTGCCTAGAGTCAACAGTGCAACATGAACAGATAAAAAGAAGTGAAAAGGTGTTTGCTTCTATTTCAATGCACCTCACACCCCTTCCCATGAAATAATAAAAAAAACCTTACATGCTCACTATGCCTCTTTTCATCTCATATTTAAATTATTAAACGAGGACGAATAAGGCGTTTTATCACTCCTGTCCCAAGGGCACACGAGGCCTGCTCAAAGCTCGACGTGTCAAATTGTTTGGGGTCTCTCCAGGAAGCATCTGAAGCTAGTCTAGAAGCAAGCTGGTGAGATCTGCTTTATCCACAAAGGAGGAGGCAGAGCAAACACCCGCCCTCCTGAAAGCAGAAGACAAGCGCTATCCGCCAGCACGAGGGGGGGGGCAGCTCTTGGTATTGCGTGCGGCTTTCTCCTCTTTCACGTTTCCAAACAATTACTGCTGAACATGCCCTCGGCCACGGCGCTGCCGACTTCAAAGGCGGCGATGGTAGCGTTGAAGGACATTAATTGCAGTTTAGTCACAGCTAGCCTAATTAAAGGTGCCCTGAATTTGCAAGTTGTGAGGCTCTGCTAGACAAAAGCCTCCACTTCCTAAGTAAACATTATACTACCTTAATTTGGCTTCAAGGGCCTGTGTGTTGCTTTCAAGGTGAACCGTTCTTATTCTTGTGGTCTTTAATGATCTAAATATTTTGAATTGACTATAATAACGTGACTTCCCTGTATCACCTTATAGAAATGAAAAAGATATAATCCTCCAAGAGAGGTGTTTCACAAACCAATTTAGAATTGATTTAAGTTTGCTTTAAGCAGGGGTAGGCAAAGCTGACATATTCAGAAGAAATACAGGAAAGTGCCACAAATTAAGGCAAGACATTTGCTGTGGCATGTGAAGGGCATTCCCATCAAAACCCCTGCTCTCAAATATTTATCTTTGGGTATTCGACACAATTTGCAAATGTAGTCAATCACTTCAACAATTAAATAATGTAAAGTCCTTAATAAAATAATATCATACATTGAAAGTGTATGCCTAAATGTTTCTTGAACGCATGTTTTCCATCAAATTTCACCTTTTATAAGCCACTACTGCAAAAAGTGATTTCAGAAATATATTAATGGATGTTCAATCATCTTGTGAAGCAGGTTTCAAGAAGCACTCTACGAAACACTGCCTTAGAGACGGAGGCATGGCTTCCGGGTTGTCACAACGACCACACGTCAGCGGCTACAACTGTTCTGCAGGCACATATTCCAACTGGAGGCATCAAAGGGGGGACTGCCAGCCCTTCATGTAAGCCTCATTAGAAGAGCCTGCGGTGAACCATAAAGGCTAAACTCAAAAGTCACCAATTTTGTCTTTGCAGGAAATAAGCCACAAACCTGGTGGATACTTCACATAACTCAGCAGCATGTATTTAAGTGAGATCAGTTACAAGTGGGAGCATAGAGCTGGGCTGGGCCCTGGCAATTTAGGTGACTAGGAATCTGCGGCTTTTTCAACCCCTCTGACGGCCTGACAAAAATGCACTGATTTCAGCAACTCCACTGGGAAGGAGTTGAACTCTATACATCTTGCCTACCCAGAGGAAAACAGTGATATCTGTAGTTCTCCATCCCAACTCTCCTTGACGATAAGGACATTTCTACTGCTCTGAAAATGAACTGCTCCGACTTGCATTTGTCATATTTTTCCTGTGAGAACTTCCATGCAGAACTCCATTGCATCTGAAACAAGAGTTTGGGAAGATCTTTGGGATGCCATTATTTCTGCTCTGCAAAAAGTCAAGACATCTTAAAAACAGAAGTTTCTCTAAGATTCTCAGAATGGACATTTGCGGGAATCCGCATGTCGGGAATAAGTCATGTGTATAAATTATAATAATACAGACACTCCTCAACTTACGAACATCCGACTTGCGAACATTCATAGATACGAACAAAGGCATTTAATTAATTCGTTAAATTTTTGTTTGGAGAAAGGAACTGGGGAGTCGCAACTAAAAAATTTTACATGCGCGGAGTGCTCTAAGATTTATCGTGAATTATCCAGTGCATCACGTATCCATCTTCGTTGGTGAAAAGCGTCAGGCTAGTGATGTTAGTGGTAGTGCTAAAAAGTGACAAGCCATCTCAATGAAAACAAAGGTGGTGATAATTAGTATTATGTAGGAGTTTCGAGGAAGGAGGCGAGTGTTTTGTCAACCCACCTGAAAATGGGGACTTTACTGCTTTTAAACAGCAAGGAAACAGCAAGGAAAAAAGAACACCTGGCAAGTAGCCCATACGGAATAAACTGTCGCCTTCCTAAAAGGGGCAGTTGGTTTGGTGAGTTCGGTTTCATGGTAACCTCTATAATTATATAATAATAATAATAATATAACTATTATTGTTATTATTACTACAATTCATTAACATAATTTATGATTTTTTTTTGTTTTTTGTGTTTTTAGGATAAGACAACAATCTTTTTATGTTTTATAGAACTTTATTATATAACTAACACGTTGTAGGAATGTTTGGTAGGACCACACATAAAGCGTTCATACAAATTATGAACTTTCGAACAATTCACACAACGAACGGCCTCTCGGAACATAACTCGTTCATTAGTTGAGGAGTCTCTGTAATTACAAAAAGGCTTGTAAACGATATTTTTGGTTAAAAATCCAATTATCTCAGTGTCTTCTGAGAAATTAAAACACGTACAGCCAAAGCGTATGAAAAGCGGACGCTCACATTTCCATAAACTATATTCTTGACCGAAATCCTGTAACAGAAATGGCTGCATTTATTAATATGAAGCACTGAAGAAGAAAAAAAAAATCCCAGTGCTATTTCAGCTGTCACATGGAGGCAGTAATAATTCACTGAGGTACTAATGCCTTTCAGAGGGACCCACTCTTCCCCTTACAAGATCTGGTCCTCCAAAAGTTATTTACTGCTTTCAGTGCAATGAACCACCCCGGTATAATGTGCTCTGATGGCCCTAGTGTACAATAGTTCCATACTTATCCCATTACCCTCGGCACACAGACAGATGTTGATGGCTCCTGCCTGGTGATTAGTCACGACACTTAGGTCCCATTTATCATAACAAGCTCTTCTCAGCTTCTGCTCTGTTTTGCTTCTCTTCTGGAAATGGATTCGCTTGCTATACATTTTATATTTACCTTATTTTTAGACATGGAAGTTTTGCCCTCATCCTCACCTTCTTAAAATCGGATGCCAATTATGACTTGGGTGGCAAGTAAGATTTTAGTCTTAGCCAACTAGGTCAACTAGTTAACAACAGGGTCAAAATGCCTTCAGGAAGCCATTGACCCATATACCAAGGACAGAGCACTGTTCAGTCTCCTCTAGTCACTTGACACTTCTATCTTTAAGACTTATCTTCTACATGTTTATTTGCTTTTCCCCCAGTTCCCAAACAAAATGGCTCATTTTCACTACAGACTCATCCGTAGACAGCACCCTCAAATGTCTCCCTAATTGTCAAAGTACTTAACTGATGACCAGACACTGAATAGTTTATGGTTTTAACTCCTCCTTTGAGCATAATAAATGTCTTCACCCAGAACATGCCATAGAATTTCATTAAACATGCAGAACAGTGTGCAATTAAAGCCAACCTGACTGAACTAAAAGCCAAATTTGGCTTTAAGGGAAAGCTACCATGTTACTTTAAATCACAACTCAAGAGAAACTAGGAAAAAAAAACCCTTTTCTGCATAACCTTTAGCACCATAGCCGTGACCTTGTTATTTTTCGGCTGCACACGTTCCACTTGACTTTCGCACCGGCACGCAGAGCTTTTAGACTCCAGGTGATGCAACTCACCTTGAACACGAAGCCCTCGGGGCAGCTGAGCTGGTCATACCAGAGGGCTTTGTACATGACCAAGAGGAGGAGGCAGGCCAGGAACGCCATGGTGACAAGGATCAGTCCGGTCAGCTGGGTTTGGCAAGCGCACACACACGCACACGCACGCGCACACGCACACGCACACACACACACACACACACACACACACACACACACACATACACAAGCAGGGGTGAGCTGCGGAATTCAGACAAGTGGCAGCAGCTATAAACTATGAATGCAATATCAGCCCGAGACGTGTTTACCTTGACTTTCTCAGACACCTCATTATAAAGATTTATATTCAGCTTTTTGATGCCAGGAACATGAAGCTTTTTCTGTTTCTTTTGCTGCAGCTGGTACTCTGCTGTCGTTTTCACAATGACCTGTGGGAAGGGGGGGAGTGAACGCAACCTTTCGTAAGAACACACGTGCTAATTGGAAAACGGTTGACAAAAAAAAAGCGCTAACACAGTGACGTAGGCTACGTGTCTTTCTGTCTTTTGTTCATTCATTCATTCAGTCATTCATTTATTCATTCGAATCTCAAGCGTGAGAAAAACTAGAAACAATGTTGAATTAAATATTCTTTTCTGGTTGCAGGCTAAATATGGGCGTGCGACCGCAGGCGTGAAATGCGGAGAGCTGGAGGCACGGGCCCAGCCGGAGGTCCAGGTACCTTGTCGAGGAAGGGCTGCTGAAGCTGGCTCACGTCCAGGGGCGTTATCAGCGGGATGTTGTCGAAGCCGTCCTCCATGCTCAACTCCTTATGCGGCTTCTCGGCCAGACTGCTCCCCAGCTTCACCATGTCGGCCCGTCAGGCCTGCGCGGGAGAGCGGGATGGGAGGGAGCGTGTTACGCCACGCTGCTCCGCTCTGTCAGTCTCGAGACCTTCTCAAACGATGGCCTCGGCCCACTTTTGCAAACCGGAGAGCCTTTCATATTACACATCTTAGGTGTGGAAGAGCAGAAAAGTGTGTGCGTGTGCAGGGGGGGGCAGGTCAGGAGAGGGCGGTGACAACACTCTCAGACAACGCTGAGACGTGGGAATTACGCATGCGAACGTACCAAAAATAAAACCGCAGTGAATGTTTAGAGAGCAAGAAGGTCAAAACACACAAGGATAAAGGGAATAAAGTGGTCCTCAAACGGGGGTACAAGTACCCCCAGGGGTACTCAGCAGCACCTCAGGGGGTACTTGACACAATTACAGAATCTGACAGTAAAATGTGCTTTTAAAAAGTAGCCTGAAATTCCTTTGAAAGAAATACCTTCACAAACCTACAAAACATGCATAGAAAACATCAGGAGGTACTAGGGGGAATATTGGGTACAGAAACCAAAAAAGACTGAGAACCACTGTTCTGTCACATCTCCCTGGGTTCAATTTAATTAAACAACAGAAACACTGACTCTGTTTATTATTCCCCAATATGGAATTATGTCTGATGCTTGAAAAAGCCTGCAACCTACTAGGCTGCCAGAATAACCACCACCCTTTAAGAAAATATGTTGCTGAAATTACATACAGCGACTGTTAATGTGGACATTGTGTCATTTTATACAAAAGTGCAACTATTGTTATCACCCACATGCAAGGAAACTGTGGAATTTGTACCATTATGTACCAATAAAATGTACCATTAATCAGGCTATAAGTTGAAAGACAAGCAATCTATACATCTAACTGTCCCTCTAGGTTAGTCTAGACAGACAAGACAGGAAGGTGTGCAAAATGTGTAGTGAACAGCACGATGAGATTATAACCTTTAAGAATCTATACAACACCCTCTTCATTTGCACAGAAAACAAACGCTGGCTGTTCGGCTTAGTAGGTGATGAGGAGGGTAGGCGGTCTTCCAGAGAAAGGTACATTAGGACTTTATTACTTTGCTGAAAGGATCACCACCTCAGCAGGCTAAATATTCCAGCACCTCTGCATGTGTATAACATTTATGTCTGTAAATTAAGTTGCTGGACATATTGTAAGTATGCTTTTCCTGAACAATCATGCCAATTTCTCTGAAGATCCTTGTGAAATATGAGTCATAACTTATGAAATCAAAACACGCACACACACACACACACACACACTCACAATTTGTATACACACATATTAATTCCAACTACTTTGACGTTTAAACTTCAGTCTTCAGCCTGATTTGGAGTCCTGTAGTCCGTTATTATCCAGCTTTACACATGACAAATCCAGACACTGGATGTTAGGGCTTAGTGACAGAGTGGATATTCTTATCTAATCAGCACCATATTCACTGACATAAGCTATGTCGCTTTGTAAAACGATAATTAAATAATAAAGGAATACAATCACAACTGGACACCTCACAATGATCTTGCCTGTACATCTGATTAGGTCCTGAGTGAGCATACTGTATACTCAGCTCAGTGTAAGGCTTACAGCCATCGTTAACCAGCCCTTAGGTCAGTCCAAGCGGCACACCTCGAAGGATACATTTGTATCCTGGCTATAACCACTGCATTATAATTATTTGCACACGACCGATGACTGAGAACCAGGATCAATCCAGAATACGTTACCTAGGACATTAAATAAATAGATGCATTTATTTAATTAATGTCAAAAATACAGACAGGACCTGTTTTAATGACTTTCTGGGTAATCAACACATTGAGACTAAATTTACCAAGTCATCCAAGTGCTTTAATATAAAAAGATGGGTAAAAATTAACTAATAACTGACTTTGTATTAGCCACCTTGGAAAACATTTTATTTAACGAGAGAACATCTAATGATGCAGAAACTGAATAAATGTTGAGTATTTTTCAATGCAAATGAAAAAACGGAAAGGTAATAAACAGCCCAGGAAAAAAGCTGTGAAATTTGTATCGAAACGGCCTCAAGGAGAAAGGAATATATTTAAACGTGTTTTTATAAAATATTCACGTACACGCTCAGTGAAAGGTGAAAACTATGTGTGGATGCTTTGGGTTTACGAAACGTCACCAGAGGGACACGTGACAGATTGGAACAAACATTTATATTCTGGTGGTGTTGGCTTTGCTAACAGATGTGAAATGATAGGGGTCGAACGTGGAAAACACACAAAATTGCCTGTTCGAACTCCAAGTGCGGCCAGTATGAAAACATACTAGATCACACACATTGAATATAAATGCCATAGAAAATACTCTTTCCATTCATTAATTTAATTATGCTTAGCTGAACATCTTTCACACGTTCTAATTTTTATTATTTAAAACCACTATAAACTTGTAAACAGCTACTGTTATGTTTTTTCTAAAATCAGAATAAAGGAGTTCTGGTAAGATTTCCAATTTAATGTTAAACATCTCCTGGAGCTTCTCCAAATATAGTTATATCTTTAAAAACAATTCTCATACTTTTCTTCTTAAATGAATCCTCAAAGGGCATCAGTTAAGCCCTCTATAAGGTTGTGCAATAAGATAGCATTATCTGCAAACTTCTCCAGATACGAGTTTGGGATGAAATTACCAACTTCTCAACTTTCTTCTTTTGACCTCAATTAATCCAAATATCATCGTCGAATATCTCGGTTATTCCTCATGTGTTTCACTGATAATCCCAGATCCTTTCGTAATACCGCTTATCATTTCCAGAGCAGCTACAGGTATAATTCAAATAAGTTATCTTGTTTATTAAAAAAAAAAGAAGCTTTTCATGGTAAAATTTATCTAGCATCATCTGGAGATAATAAAAAGTTTATCAAAACTACGATCCATTAGCACGTTTTGGAGCTAACAGTAAGCAATTGCTCACAATGTGTGTAGAAAGGACACAAGGGCGCACACATTAGCTCTATATGAAAGTCAAATTTTGTTCTTCTTGTATCAAAAAAAGATGCAGCCAGGCAGTCAATAAGGAAATACAGCCTTGTTCTAATTATGCAGAGGACACAAGATACCCTGTTTACAATCCTGGAGGGTGGCTGAAGCCTTAAAGTGATGAAGGTGGTCCCATCGTCATCGCAGAACACAGGCAAACAGCTACCTTTAAAACTTTGGTTATAACATGCAAATGGATGAGATAAACTGCACACCAGCAAGGTCAACCTTAGGACAAATAAACTGGATAGTTGTCTTGCATGTCTAGGTAACTTGCAGGTCCATTTAGACTGCATCAAACACCTCAGTAACAGATTCCTGTCAGAGTGTTTGTGCCCTTTACTGTGAAGTACAGCAAGACATATATTAAGGGCTGAACTCTCCACTATCACACAAATAAGAAAAAGGTAGAAAAAGCAGCTGCGAACCTCCTACTAAGCCAAAATCTCAGCAACACAGAGTTCTCCAATTCGATAATACACAAAGTCAATCATCCAATAGAATGACTGAAAAACGAGTGGTGAAAATAGGATGCGGCAAATACAAACTGAAGCTCATAATGAACAGGTGGGATGGATAACGAGCGATAATTGAATAACGAGGTACAACCTACTTTTTAGAGCTGTGCTGCTGTCCTTATTTGGAGAACCAGGAACATGACTAACAACAATATATGCACAATTTGTGCAAAATGATTGAAACAGTAATCTCAGTTTGCCTATACACTTGCCTATTGCTTATGTTACCAACAGTTCCTGTCTCTCCATGCTCAGTCTGATTTTTGCTCTGCATTAGGTCAACCCTAATATCAAATATTCCGAATACGACAGATGATGGAGTGGTCTGATGGAAGACGCCAAGTATAGAATCCATTGACAAAGCTGACAGAATACCCACGTCAATATAGTGACAAGGAAAGATACATCAAATGTTTAAAATGAAACAAATGTGACTCGGTAAAGAACAGCCTAAACAAGTCAATCACGCACAACAAGAACTGCCAAGGACATCCAAGAATTACAAAATGCATATCCACCAATTTTACCAAAGCTGACATATTTATCATGTTTAAGAGCTTGGTATCTGACAGCACTGCACTACTATAGAATTCCTTCATATGGATTAAGGCACAAACCTCTAAAATTATCTTTATTACATACCAGGAAACAAATACAATCCAGTACCAATATATATTCTGTCAGCATTAGTCTAGATCTCTGTATCGATATGTTGGATATATGACTCCATGTTTATCATTGGCCAAACCATTCTGAGTGTCTGGAATAAACTTCAGAACCAGAGAAATTGCATTGCTGATACACCCATGTTGTCATACTGAAGAAGTAATATGTATATATTTATACATTTTGCAAGCTGGTGGACTTGCAGTGCAACTTTCCGAGCAGACATATTGGGCTGCCAAGATTTTGTACCCTGACAAGCAGAGAGATAAAATTAAGCATGCATAGAAGCTATTCTGCTCACCGCAGTGTACCTTTCAGCATAACGGTGACGTGCTGGCCTGTATGCTACAGTAATATGCTTGTTTCTTCAACGCAGTAATATTTTCATAAAAAACAAACACATTGGATCCGTCTGACTGTGCACCATGCATACATCTGTCAGAGTAGATTTTATTTATACACATAAACTGCATGCACAGCCCTTTGTTAAGTCAAAACTAAATACATTTCAACACAAAGCGTGACTGAGCATGACTGAATGTGATTGCATTGACTTTTGCTCATTTACGTTTAAAGTTGGTTCAGCTACCACAAACGGGTCCAGAAGCAGTTAGGAGAATGCGGTTTCAGCAAAACCCAGAGCCTCCACAGAATATTATCCAGAAGATTCAGTGTCTTGTTCACCTGTGCCAGGTACAGAACAGGTGATGCTTGTGCCCAGAAAAACAGATAAAAAAGTCTGCCACAAGTAAAATATGAAGTGGCATCAATTTTGGTTAGGAGCTTATTATATATACATTACGGTAGTGGTGGCTGATTTTAAAACATAGAAATGCAACAATTGTCCTTAACTACTACAATGTCTAGACCTAAATCAAGTCACATGTTTGAAGTCTGAAGTCTGAACTCACAAAAAAAGATGAAAAATACAACCAAAAATGGAGCAGAACTGGACAGGTTTTCCATGGAGGAACACTCAGCTAGCCTTGTACAAACATGTCACATCCTGACAAAACACCACAGGAATTCTCTAAGCTATTAAGGCAAAATTAGACTATACAGCCCACCAAGTGCACAGGTGTGAACAATTCTGACATTCCTATTTCTATAAAACCAAACCATGACTGAGTTATTAGGATGGATTTGTATTATAATCAAAACTTACTTTTAATGCCTTGTGGCAAAATATAATTTGTCACATGATGAAAAACTTATGAATAGCCTAAGTATGTAGAGTTGTCAGTGTTTTTGTATGTAGACTCGAGAACATGCAAAAATTTATTTTTATTTTTCCCGACGACTATATTTTTTACTGTCGTTTTTATTCTCCTCAATATTCTCTACACAGAAAAAACTATCAAGTAATGTAGAGCAACATAACATGGCAATGCCACCCTATGCCATGACCACTGTCAGTCAGACTGGCCACTGTAAATTAGGTGACAAATTATAAGCACTTTATAATGCATTGTTTTCAACCCCTGGCAAAGACCAAATATGACCAGGTGCGGTCAGTACCAGAGGTGACCAAGTGCGGTCAGTACCAGAGGTGACCAGGTGTGGTAAGCACCACTCTAGTTAACCTTTGGTCTGGCTGTCCCATTGATGGCAACACTTATCTTGTTACACGAATAGCACAACCCAGGCTCAAAACCAGAAAACCGCACTGTAATAGTTTCGGCCTTTGATGTGTGTCTTAAAAACTATTTGAGTGCAATAGGCCTATTTATCAAAACGGTATGAAAAATTAAACCATGTTTCTCTGCAGCACTGTAAACAGCTATATGCTACATTTTAAATCACAAAGGCTAATATGTACTCTTTCATACACCATGTACCTTTTGAGGTCACCGATGACAGCTGTCCTTGTATAGAACAAGGGTAGCTATTTCTTTTTCTCCTGGATCACAAAATTCATCCCCAGACTACACAAAGACAGCAAGAAAAGCTCTTCTTCTGAAGTGAAAACTGCTGCTTTCTGCACACAGACAGGTCTGGATAAAAAGGGAACAAGCTAATTACAGTCAGAATTCTATAACATTCCCTTCAGCTGACATAGTGTATAGTCTGTGTACAACTCCTCAGCCTGTGAACGTGAAACCTGTCCTTATTATTCAGTTTACGTATGATTTTTTTTATGAACAAGAAAAAAGCTAAACAGGAATTTCAAACACTTTTTTTCTGCTGAGCTGCTCTGGTTTGGCCAAGAGGAAATTATACCACTACAATGGTTGGCAGAAATTACAGACTCATCTAGTCCCCCCCCCACAAAAAGTACAATTTCAATCATCATGACTGTGTACAAGATAAGATGTAGTATTGGTATGGCTCTCAAACTGATGGGGGAGTGGGGGAGTGAAATGACACGGGGCTTGTTCTTGTTAATTCCATCACAGTACCAGGGAAGATGTGCTGTATAAAGCAGGGCTAGTCCCAGCCTAAGCCTAGAGTAAATCTCTCCAACACAGACATGGGCACAACGACTGTTAAATCTCCCAAAAGTTTATAGACATCCATTTCACAATTTTCTATGGTGACTTTGTAAAGTCGCTTAGCCGACTATCGAATGCAAAAGCCACATTTTAACGCATCGGTCAGCTGCATATTTAAAAAAAAATTTCAGCGTAAATCCTGTCTTGAGGGCTTCACGGCAGCGCCCTTACTTGGATTTGAAAAAGCACCCAAAACTCGCACCATTAACTACATACCACGTAGATGATGAGAGGGAAAAGGAAACTATTTTCCTGCAATTCCCACTGATGTTTTCACAGACACCCCAGCAAAAGCAAAAAAGCCAGGTTCTGTTTAGCACCATGAGCAGACCGTGGATTCTTTTGGAAGGGCTGTTAATACGTCTAGGTCATCATGACTCACTTTTGCATGAGGAGGACTGTGGTCCATTTGGGTTTATTAGTGCAACAATATCCTGTTATTGGGACTGCCTGCGTAATTGGCTGATCTGTCTGGCGGCGAGATCTTAAGACATGTGTGCGCCTTCAGTCTCCCTGCCCCCATTTGTAGGCTGCAGCATGGAGGTGTGGGTACAATTAGTCACTCCAAATTGGCAATGCCAAACAGAGCGTGAGGCCTGTCTGCTTGCGCAAGTTGGTGCTGTCATTATTGTTCTCCATATCCTGTATAATCGCATGTGCGTGCGCACACACACACACACACACACACACACACACACACACACACACACACACACACACACACACACAGTCCTTCGCTCACAATCAGTTCCCCTCCCTATGTGCTGTGGAGGTATGACCTTGCCTGTAACATCTTGTTTGCAGTCACTGTATGTCTTGTTGCAGGCACAAGTATAGGTTTATATACATTCACTCTCAACTGGTAAAGTATATTTTACGCCATTATTAAATCATTACGTAGATTAAAATTTTACTGGTTGGATCCAATTCAGCACACACAAGGCTCCGACGTAACATTTACAACGTAATTTGTCCAATTCCTCCCACATGGTATGAATGCGTGCTGCGCGTAGATGCTAAATGAGCAAAAATAACACACACAAAAAAGAAACAGTACTTCAACAAAAGTATTTTAAAATGCACATAACGTGGACGCCAATTTCAAACCCATGCGTAAAATATTAAGATGCATTTATTTGGTGCATAACACTAGTGCGGCCATCACCTAGCCATCACCGCCATCAACAAGGCACCATCGGCTGCACTCTGCTCCATTAGGTACACATCACCGTTCGAGCTTCTGACGAAATCAAGTAAATGACCCAGCACCGCACGGGAAAACGTGGGATGAGCAGAAACGGTTAGAGGTACCATCGGATTGCGGAGCATCCCCTCGGAAGCACGCGCGCTCTGTTCCGAGCACAAAGAGTCTTATCACGCTCTTTGTCTTACAAAGAACACCCGCATGGGCGGGGGCCATCAATCAGGGAATTAAAAAAAATATATGTATGTATATACATATATCCTTTATGCTGATAGTGGTACTCTGTTGACGCTCCCACGTTAACAACGTTTGATTTTAGTTCAGAAGACACGATCATTTATATTTGCGGTCAGAATTGTATACATTCCCCGGACAGCCTATTAATTTCCCGACTGTTTCATTTTGTACTTTTGAAACATTTATCTAAGAACATGCCTCAATTAAGAACGTTAACGCAATACTGACAAGACAGATGTTCGAAAACTATCAGAAGATGCATGCAAATATACGCAATGTGCCAAATGACTGTATACGAAATAATTAACATTGTTATTGTTTTCTCTTGCGTTCAATTAAAACTACTGTAAACGGTATCATTGGCATCACACAGTTTAAAAAACACACACACAGACGTTATAGACAAAATGTTAACTTACTGTATCTCCTGGTGGTAAAAGGTGGCAGGGATGCGTGCTGTGTACTAGAGAGGAAAGCAGTGAAACAGACTGGTCCAGACTGGTTACCCTGGTGATGTTTCTCGCAGCGTGCATTTGCACTTACTCACCGGCGCTCGCTCTCTTCCCCTGCAAGTTGAGGCTTACGGAATTATCTACTCCATATAAATTGCACCGTGTCATAACAAAACGAGGCAACAGGGGTGCTAAAGATGAAGTCACCCTTTGGCTACTTTTGTAAAAATCATACATCTCATCTCAGACGTGTCGTGCATGCGCATTTCTGAGACCAGCAAACGGCAAAGATTGATGTGCGCATCTCCATATATAAAACGAATCCTGAATACACTTAAAAGCTACGTCTGCTTTAAAAACGCCATGGAGATTAATAGTTCCGCTTAGCTCTGAACTTTGGTAATTGTTTTATTGTTAAGCATGATTAACGAGCCTAAAACTCAAACGGTTTGAAAAGTAGTAATACATTTAAGAAAAAATATAGAATTTCCATGGTTGATGGCGAGAACTCAATATATGGCGGTTATTATAGTCTTTGTTAAAACAACCACATTAACCACATTTAAAGCTGTCTTCAAACCTTTCACTTTAATTTTGGCAGTACAAATAATTTCTTATGAAAATAAATATAGATTTTAATAAACCATTCAATCCATACTTAAGTGTATGATTTATGCTAATATGTCATGAATGTATATTAATAATAAAACACAGAGTTTAGTCATTGTAGAATTCTGACTCAGAAACCAATATAGGAAATGTAGCATAGTGACTGAGAGAATATTTCCTAATTTTGAAAAATATTATCACATGTACAGCCCCTCCCTTCTAATGTTATGCCAGTGTGTCATCATGCATTATGTGACAAAATGGGGGTGACAAACATGATGTATGAACTAGAGTCCGACCAAAATTGATTTTTTGGTTTCGGCCGAAACCGAAGCCGAAACCGAAAGTTACAAATTGACTTTTGGCCGAAACTGAAGCCGAAGCTGAAAGATATATCACCCAAAAAAAGTCCCGAACACAAGATTTGTGAAATATGCCATGATGCTATGCCACTTTTATTAATAAAGAACTAACCATTAACAGTCACAAACCATTAACATCACTATACATTAACATCAATACTCATCAATTTATGAACATCAATACTGTTAATTAGTAATTAAATCCAAACAAACAAATATTGTAGTTAAGAAACAACAGTTTTTCTGCATTCTTGCCCAGCAAGTTGCTACGCCGGTCATCATACAGCTGTCCTGCTGCACTAAACAGCTGTTCACTGGCCACGCTGGTCGGCGTCGCAGACAAGTATTTTAATTGGTTAATTCTCACCAATTTGCTATAGAACTATTAAATACCAGACACGTTTTCCTTATACATAACCTACTGCTGTAATTAGGCCACCAGGCTAAAGCTCAGTATCAATATTGTCAGACGAGTCTCAGTAACAACACGCGAATAAACTAAAGCAGGACATCAGTGAGTGAATGAATAGCCTTCGGACTGCCCAGCGCCGACTGCCGGCCCACAGTCAGAGTCGGAGTGACAAACAGCGCTACTGTAACATTATAAAAATAGACATTCTCTTGATGACCGAAAGTCTGTATCAATTTCGGCCAAAACCGAAACGACGCCGAAAGACATCATTTGCCAACTTTCGGCGCTGAAACCGAATTTCGGTCGGCCTCTAGTATGAACCGTTGCTACGGTGGGCTAAATGTGAGTAACAATTATATATAAATAAAGTTTGTTTTGGTGGTGAAGCGTTGCCTTGTGTTGGATGTTCAGGTCAGCCTGCTCTGAATGTTTAAATTCTGCATTCTGTGGTGGAATTATTTTAGCTACATTTGTGTAGTCACACTCAACACACCCCATACTGTTTCACAGCAGTTTAGAATTACATTATTTGTTATATACAAAACAAGTGGTAATGCGGTGTTGAAGTGCAAGTGTTCTCACATAATACAGATCCTGTGGTGGAGGATGCAGTCATTGCAAACTTTATGGAAGCAAACCAACATATACAAGAAGCTTGGCGTGTGGTATTTAACTTCTTAGTTTCTTCTTATACTATGTGTGATATGCTAACAAAACACACAGATGTTTGCACAATGTATGCATGTAGTATGACTGCTCGATTTTAGTGGACACCACGATTCCTAAAATTGTCACGAGATAAATTTCACATATTGTGATGAGATAAAAAAGCAGTGTACAGTCTTATTTAAGATAACTTGTTAACCACATAGCATGCTGGTGTTGGTGGCCATGAACATGGAGTCTTCAAAAATTAAACTGCAATGTCAGGAGGGAAGAAGTAAACAGAAGTCACACCTGTGATTAAATACTAGAGGTGTTCTTCAGAACAGGAACAGCTAATTACACTGAATGGCACATAGAGGTGTTCTTCAGAACAGGAACAGCTAATTACACTGAATGGCACATGATCTGAATCACACCTTTGGTGATGGTGGTGGATGAAAGTGATTTAAATGTTTTGGCAAAATGTATGTAATATTTTGTGTGTTTAAAGGTCACTTATAAAAAGTCTTTTCATTGTGGCTGTTCCCTGTGTTAACAGGTTGTGCTGGATGTAAAATTAAATATTTGGTCTGGTTCAACAGAGCCAGTCAAATCTGGATTTTTTTAATCTTTGAAAGCAGAGTGTAAGGACACTTAAAAAACACAATGTCACATGTATTTTAAGTAAAACTGTTGTTTTAAGAAAAAGAGAAATTACCACTTGTAAAAATAAGAGAAAATCAATACTGTTGTTACAGTGGAGTGAAATTTAAGAATCTCTCTCTCTCTCTGTCACGTGCACACACACACACACACACACACACACACACACACAGATACAGAAGTATTTCAAACTAACAGCTTTCAAAATTATTTTGCAAAATTTACAAGAGATCACTTTCAATTTACAAGAGATCACTATATGAAATACAGTAATTTTAATGCTGTACATGTAAAACTTGTCCTCACAGAACTATATAAAAAATAATTTATAGTTTTAAGATTATATAGTTTTAAGATACATCATTACACAGCATGATACATTTTTTGTCAGTGTCATACACATATACATACTTATGCAGACTTTTTTTGTCAAATAAAAATCACTGTCACTATTTTAATGATGTAAGCTTGGTGGCCAAAATGTAATTTAATATTCAACAATGATCGATCCAAAGCACTTTAACTGTGCTGTGAATTATTTTACCCCCCCCGTACTTGTCTCTGTATTTTATAGGTGTATGTAAAACCAAGTCTATGTACGATGCTAAATGCCATAAATAAACTTCAGATCTGACCTAAGCGATGAGAACACATACCCATAATTCTGCAGTTTAAGTGCATGTACTGCGCAGATTCCTGACATACAAAGAATGCAGCAAAACCCAGAGAATGTAAAACAGAGTGAGCCCAGCACCTGTAACTGCTTTGTGTGCGCGGAAATAACAGGAATGATGATCTGTATGACAAATACATACTGTATGACGGTACCTGTGGAGAAACACTCGTAGTACTGTATGCAAATGGGATCAAAATAACAACAATAACAATAATAATAATAATAATAATAATAATAATATGAACTTTATTTACGCAAAGTACAGGCAACATATGCAAACCTATACATAAAAAATTTAAGTTCTGGGAACATAAAATTCCTTACTTCCAACCAGCCTTTGAGGCAGCCAAACAGAATTGATATGTGTCATATGATATTTCTGTTCTCGCCTGCTACGTCTAATGAAGCCCTTGAGTCGAGATTGTGGGGTAAATATTTGCCCGGGGTCCGTAAAAACGTCGAGCTAGGCCCAGATTTATGCCACACATTGTGTGTAACGCTTTAACGGTACAATGTAGAAGTCACCACAGCAGCGTCTGGATTCGTGAATAAAGCCCTCTAGTGAGGATAATTTGTAAAGCATCATCGTTTGAAGGAAATTCTGGTTCCACTTGACCCCTTTGACCTTGCCATGCTATGAAGCATGTTGTAGATTTTGCCTTTGCTTTATAATTTATTTTCTGCGCAAGTGAAATGAAACCAGTTGCTTTGGAGATGTTCTGTTACATGCAATATAACGCAATGTGTGTAGGACTGATGTCCGACTGTTTTCTGTCAAGTTACTGCCTTTGCATTTTTAATTTAGCTTTTTAGATATAATTATCGTTCTGTTATATATTTCCCAGTTGTTTAGCGAAAAGCTTTATAAAACATATGCATGAAACGAAAACCCTGAAAGAACTGGACTCTCAAAAACTTCAAGGTCAACGTATATATTTTTCCACCAATTTCAATATGACCTCAGCTTTAGGGAACTTTCTAACAGTAATGAAGTCTTTTACAAACGCTGCAATGTTGATTACAAGGATGAAAATCAGGGATCGTTAAGAGACGGCATTTTATGCCTGGAATTTTCGTCGAGAGCGCCACACGAAAATATTCGCCAGATCAAACGCATTCCTTTCGTGTCCCCTTCGTTTGGAAACAGTACAGGAAGTCAGAACAGCGTACTAGGGTAATTTACTGGCGTTTACAGTCCTTGAAGCCAGTCGCAATATATAACTCTTAATACCGTCAAATTAAGTATTTCTTTTTACACACACACACACACACACACACACACACACACACACACACACACAATCCAAATCTGATTTATTAATAATATTTCAAACTGGTAACAGCTGCTACTGAACAATCACATTTCCTCTCTGATGAATTAGTAATTTGAAGAGCATTTGCCCGCTGAAAGACGCTGCCAGTTTAAATTAAAAAAGCGAACTGGAGAGAGACTGTTGTGGCCGGTGGAAAATAAAGCGGGAGCGGTTCTGACTGTCTGATCGGTTGAATGTTCTTTTTAAAATAGTAAACCCCCTGGGGTTCCTCTTTGGTTATGCTTTTAAAAAAATGAGTTTATCACGCCACGAGGGACTCCCTCTGCCAAGATGTAACGTTTTCCTTCCTTTGTCATTGCTGAACGCTACAATTGGGTCTACATTTATTATTTTGACCTTTACGCAGCAGGGTCTAGACTTCAAAGTGGGTCCTCCCTCTCTCCTTTAAGGGAACTGTCTTCGGGATGTGAGAATCTAGATTTCCCCCCCCATCTCTTTTTTGGGTTTTTGTTTTGTCCAAGATCTGTGGAGAAAGACTCATGGTGAATATTGGGGGATTGGCGGGGGCAGACTAAAATAGGGAACGGGTTTTTGTAGATAAAGAGATATTTGTTAGGAAACTCAGAAAATGGATATAGTGCACTTAAATTATATAGTTCGAGTGGCAATATATATATAAAGGTCTGTGACCTTTAAGTACATTATTATGGTAATGTCTCATTTTAATATTTGGTTGTGAACAATGAGTTATATTTCTTCTCTGTATTATTAGATTTGTATTTGATATCCATCCGTCAAAAATGAGAATTTCATGGTCATAAGATTCGTCCGTTATTTCAGTTAGGAATTACACACACGCGGACATAGTACAGCCATAATATTAGTTTGGAGTGTAATGTGTTTTATATTCCTTGACACATCTATTATCACAAATACAGTGTAAATAAAACTGAAGTCGTTTCCCATACGTGCGTATGACTGAAAATGAAATTAAACAGTTTGAAATGAAATTCTGTATAAGGCACAAGTTTAATAGTTTTTCAAGCAACTTTATCGCTGAAAACTGCACAAAGTCTGTGCCACAAGATATGCTAGATTTAAATATTCACGCACATTTTGCATTAAATTATTTTTCCCCCTTTTGATTTTTTTTCTTTCTCAGAATTACACGGTTATTCATACTATATGTAGCTCATTTGTTGATTAGACAACAGTAAATAAACGCGTGACTGCTAGGTTGTGTTAGGTTAGGTTTTGCGCAATCTTCTCTCAAGCGAGTGATATTGAGGCAATACAAAATAGTTTTGTATTAAATGAATAACGGCCTTTTCCTACTGAAGAATGTAAGGGACTAGATGATTAATTCTATTTTTCTTTGAAGAATCAGTGAGCGATTCTTGTTCAATTTTAACTTGTTAATATGTTAATACATTTCATAAATATTCCACTATTATTACACTACAAGATGTGGAATAAAAAGTAAATGATAATTTTCCTTATTTCTTTTAAAAACAATACTAATACGGTACAAGTTACATCACACAAATAACAGCAAAGGTATGTGTAAAATAGTAAAATACCACCGTGTATTCTGAAATTAAGTTGTGTAGATTAATCTCCCACCGCTTTTATTTTTAGCCTTAAGTATACAACCAGCACGAGCTGTAACTCTCATAAAATATATTCTACAACGGCGTCCTCTAGTGTCAGTTAACCGCAAGCGTTTTTGTATGGCAAAAAAAAAAAAAAAAAACATTTAGTGCGGTGTATACAGCCTGTCCCTCAACTTCAAAAGAGCACTAGAATACCTTCAACCGGCACGAGCCAGAGACGAAAAAACTCAGGTTTGGCATGACCGATATGCTTCACCGGACATCGCAGTATGGAACAACTAGAGCAAGAGGTCTGAGAAGGTGACAGCAGTGGGTGTTGTCAGAAGCAAATAATAATAATAATAATAATAATATAAATAAATAATTCAAAAATATATATTACATATAATAAAAAGAAACAAAAGCACAGCAAGGAATTATTTTAACGTGATCATATATAAAACCGTGGTTTAATAGTCTTTGCACCTTGAAAGGATGTGGAAATGAATGCACTATTGTGCATTGTAATGGGTTTTGTAATGAATTTAAATATATCTGACCGCCGTCACAGACGTCACGGACAACGCAGAAAAAACATTGATCAAGAAAAAGAATAAAACACGAATTATAAGAGAAACGGAGTGTCACAACAGAAACTGGAAACAAATGCGGTGAACAGAATAAAATGTCCCCCCAAAAAAGCACGAATTGGGGGAGCAAAAAAGAGGGGGGGAAATCAAACGAAAAGAGCTGTTCGGTGGGGTAGTTAGACTCAGCACTAACAGCTTCGGCAATTTAATTAGCCACAGGTGAATGTTATAATTATGCAGCGTCTTGTGACACGGTTTGCTGTACAATTTACATATTACAATATCGTAAAAACAATTATAAAATGTTTAGCAGGTGTGTCAATGACTAATCTGAATCAATGTTATTGTTCTAACAAGAAAACAGTGCAATTAGTTTACTTCATAAAAGCTCTTATCGATCTTAACTAACCGTCACATGGATTGTCAAGTAAATTTTGTACAACAGCGCCATCGTTTGAGCACACATCGTATAATTCTGCCTACAACGTGTTTGTATCTGGTGAACATAAACATTTCAATACGCTCGCGTTGAGTTTGTAAGACCTGGACAATGTATTAGGTTCCAGATTTATGGCATTTCTCAGACGCCGATGGACTGCAGCGACTGAGGGATTATTTTCAACCTGACAGGTCTTTCGCCCATTAAACAACTGTTTTAAAACTGAACATAGGCCAACTCTAGGGGGCAGTATTTCCATTGCTGAAAATACAAGTTCTTTATTATTTGTTAGCTTTTTCCGGGAACAGATTGAATTACAATAAATTGTTAAAAGATGCATGTTATTCTCCCGTTGGTAATCATTGTACTAAGTACAAGTTCAATTTACTGATTCTGCTTGCAGTTTTGATTATTTCCTCCACTTTTCCCAACAAACAAACATGCAGATATACATTATGTATACGTATCCATATATAACCCTTACACATTTTTTTTGTTCGTATGGCCTGATCTTGAAGTCCTGTCAATCTATGTTTAACCTTCTTCCTGAAGACTGTTTACACCAAAGCAGTGATGGTGTATTATATACCTGCTATAATATTTATAGCCAGCCACCCTCCCCCTGTCCTTCCCTCGCCCTCTCCCCCTCACTCTCCCACTGTCCCTTCCTCTCCCCTCACTTTCCCCCTGTTCTTCCCTCTCCCCCTCTCCCCTCCTGTCCTTGTCCCTCCCTCTCCTTCTCTGCCTCCCCTGTCCCTTCCTCTCCCCTCACTTTCCCCCCGTTCTTCCCTCTCCTCCTCTCCCTCACTCTCCTCCTGTCCTTGTCCCTCCCTCTACTTCTCTGCCTCCCCTGTCCCTCCCACTCCCCTTGAGCCTCCCTCTCTCTCCTACTCAACATCTTGCTCTTACCTTTACCCAAACCACTCACGGCGGGGGGGGCCCGGGGGGGGTGGGGGGGGGGGGGGGGGGGGG
>JABJVR010049319.1:0-22217 GCA_025773905.1 Chitala chitala | reverse complement strand
AACATTAGATTCCCTTTCTGTGATTCTTCTCACAGATTCAGAAGCACAAACTGCGTGCCCAGATGGAGGAGAAGTTGTGATGAGGAGAATAAGATGATACAGCAGCCTGTGAGGATCATGATCAACTGGTGTTTACTGGTTAGAAAAACGGTTAATATAAGAACAGGCAGGGTCAGCACTTCTCTCCTGAGCCTCACTTCTTTTACACACCAAATGTAACATTTATTACACTTGTGTAAACACTTGTTACTGTAGATGTAGCTTCGTACAAGTGAAAAACATATTTTGCATGAAATGTACAGTATTACACATTTACTGAAGCCATGATGAAAGTGCAGCAGCGTACTGTTTCTGGTGTTTGAATATGTTAACAGTTGATGTTTAAAATTTTAGGAAAGTCCCGATTTTATCCTTCCTGAAATTCAATGTAATGTTAATATGTAAACACCACCAATACGCAGAAACATGCAGGGCAGGACAAGGGCTGATGTGTACCCACTGCCACGCCCTGAGTTAGCCCTAGAAGATAACAAAGATGAACATGAAGGAATGGCAGGCATTAAATCACAAGATTTCTAAAGATTTCTAAAACTGAACAGCTGCACATCTGACACTTCTTATGCATTTAAGTTCTTAGTACTTTACATACATTTGACAACAGGGTAATTGTGCATTTATTATGGTTTCCTTAAACGATTTTCATTTCAGTAATTTTTACATCAGTGGAGTTTCTCAATACCCATGTAGTTCATGTTTAGTTTACATTACTAACTTTAGTTTATGTCACAAGATGTAGTTTATTAAAGTAGCAGTCAGTTATGGGCTGGTAGGAAGATTCAGATGGACTAAGAAAATGTTTTTAGACCTCCTCTAATACAGAAGCTGCCTAATTAACTATAAAATCCTTTAAATACGTGACCTGTGCTGTGATTTTGCTAGGTTTATATCGCCTTTCCTGTGTGTAGTTAAACATTTACTTACCAAACTCAAGCAACTGTGAATGACTTCTGTTAACCGAGAAACACCTCAAAAGAGAATAGCAAAAAAAAAAAAAAAAAAAAAATTGCAATTGTCGTTTGTGTCCGATTTTAGTGGTATTTTGATACCCAATTAACATATTGATTTTTCAGATCAGGACATCCCGATTGAAATTTCATACACTATGACTCACATGTGTGAAACACAAGCTAGCATGTGAAGCAATAGCTTCAGGTATTTACAAGCTTTAAATGTAATGGATACAATAAATCTCCTTGGTTAAACCAACCAATACAGTCTTTTTTTACTGCAACTGGCAATGCATTTGTCTTCACTCCAGAACTATGGAATCTCATCAGCGTTTGTGGTAATTTTAAACTGACATTTAGAATTACTTCAACAATGAATGGTTATTCTGTATACTGCAGCTTTACCCAAAAAGTCTAGACAAATTGTTTTGAAATAGCTTTATTTTACTTGATTCATTTTAGCAGAATAAACAAGTCTAATAAATACAGACAAGACTTTTAAGTCCATATACAATTTACAATATAAACTCATTTCAATACATGCCATAGAGTATTTCACATAAATTCCTTAAATCCAACTTGGTATGTATACAAATGGCTTACATCCAGTCACAAAGCTTACAAACGCAGGGGGTAACACTGTCGAGGATGAACAATTTTTTCCTCTAGTAAATGATTCTCTGAACACCGGACAGCTGAGTGCTTCCGGTAATACAACCTTAACCGCCAACTCACTAAAGTGTCATGAGAACAAGTGTCCGCAAAAATGTAAGTTTACTGTACATCTGAGCATGAGAATGTTCAAAATACTACAATAATGACAAGGTGCTTATTATGTGGTTCCAGAATAAACTACCCATTCTTTATAGTACATCATGCAATACACCCAGTGCAATGAGTCTAAAAGAAATCCTGCTTTTCCCCCTTTTATAACTGAATTCGGTGAGCAGTTCAAATTCTCGTTGCGTGAGAAGCATGTCCTCAATCTACCATCAGGAACACCAAGGTGTTCCTTCTTTATAAGATGTGACCATTTGTGGAAGGTGCGTCAAATCCACTTGGAATTGACAGCCCACATCATGAAGGATTTAGTTCTACATAAATTGTACATTTTGTCAGGTCTGTGTTGTCCTCCGTTTTGAAACATGGAAGACAAGCGATCAACTCCGTGACAAATACAAATAATTGGAGGAACACGCAGGTTTTATCCATCTACAAAGAGGCACGTATGAACCTGATATTCAGGAGACCCCAGTAGCACATCAGCTGAGTAGAACATTCACAAAATTTACATAATTACAGTCAAAACATTAACGGCCAACTGAAGGACCAGTACTAGCTCTTAATTTTATGTTTCAGTCAGTGGGTATCGAATTCTTAAAACTACCATGTTTTCATTTCACTGTCATCTATATTAAACATTCTAAGAAAACGATACAGGAGCAACACACAAACAGGATGAAAACAATAGTGTACAAACTTCACACGCTTTTGGAACGGAACAGCCGTTATGGCACTTACAGTCAACTCACTCAGAAGCATCGGAGCCTTAATTACTACAGCAAGGACCAAAAACCTGGCAAACAAAGTCTGATGTTTCTCCTTTGCTATGGTTCTTCCCGTAGAGGGAAATTAGTCCTGACCTACAACACTGCAACATGTCCTACACAGGCCAGACATACATTTAATTTTCATCAACCAATGTGAAGTTTTAAAAAACATTTATTTTACCCGCCAGCGACACACTTGTTTAAAGAACAGAACAATACTAATAATAAATAAAAAAATAATAAACCGTTAAGGTTTAAACACATTCCCATTTAAAATCCCTTGTATATAATACTGTCCAAATAGCAACACCATAAACTGTGCAATGAACAAAAAGAAGCTGGTCAGATGAGGACCTTTTGTCAGGACTGCCAGTTTTCAGTGGGTCTTTGCATACATACAAGGACAGATGTCACTGCAGACTGGAGCCACACATACGTGCACAGTTTTTGTCATTCCTAGCTATGTGCACATCTGTTAAACATGGCTGGTCCCATCACATCTTTGCTCCCTCCCTCACCCTCTCTCACACTCACACACCTCCCCCCCAGATGCACAGTCAGTCAGAGGGGCCTGTCACACACTCAGCGGCAGCAGGCCCGGCGGGGAGGCGGTCCGCGGGCCGGAGCTGATGGACGACAGCGAACCACCGTCCAGTCCATTCATCGCCCTGGAAAGGGACACACGTTCATACAGAACGCAGGGACGTTAGACACGGCACTCCCGAAACGGACCTACTTTAAGAGCAGCACACAAAGGACACATGAATTCACAATGCAAGACAAGACAGTATTTACACCATTAAAAAGTGATGCAGCATTTCTCTTTGTTGACAGGCATCTCTTTCACACAGGAGGATAACCAGTTATCTTGCTGATATCTGGACATACAACATGGAGCTTTTAATCTGAAGGGAGGCTTTATTTCTGGTCCTACACAAGGGCGACGGGTCAGGCTCACACTTTGTCAAAGTACGTGGTGTGGAGGGAGTGTGAGAACTTGGTGCTGGTGCCACTGGTGACCAGACCACCACTTCCAGTACTGTACGCCTTCCGCGCTGCCTGGTCCTTAGTGAAGTTCCTGTAAGCTGCCAGCTTAGACTCCAAGGCCTGAGACAGAGGGCACAAATTTGTTCAGCATTGTTCCGTTAATAAACATTCAAAAAGCATTTGAACAGTGTGGGGGGACATTAAAAAACTGAAGTAACAGTAGGACTAACACTGAGACAGCTGAAATCAGAAGTTTACATACACCTTAGCCACATACATTTAAACTCAGTGTTTCACAATTCCTGACATTTAATCCTAGTAAACATTCCTTAGGTCAGTTAGGATCACTACTTTAAGAACGTAGGATGTCAAAATAATAGCAAAGAAATATTTATTTCAGGTTTTATTTTTATTTTTTTTTTTAATCACATTCTCATGGGGTCAGAAGTTTACACCTAGTATTTAGTAGCATTGCCTTTAAATTATTTAAAATTTAAACTTGTCTTCTGGTTGATTTCTTTTGATTTTTTCACATGAAGTAAATTAAAGACGCACTGAGTTTGAAGGTAGGCCTTAACATACATCCGCAGGTACACCTTCAATTAAATCAAACAATGTCAATTAGCCAATCAGAAGCTTTTAAAACCATGACAATTTTCTGTAATTTTCCAAGCTGTTTAAAGGCACAATAGGTAAACTTCTGATCCACTGGAAGTGTGACGCAATGAATTCTCCTGTACATGAAATGACACATCTAAACAATTGTTGGAAAAATTGTGTCATGCATAAAGTACATGCCCTAACCAACTTGCCAAAAACGGTAGTTTAACATGAAATCTCAGTGGTTAAATAAATCAATTTTAATGATCAAGTGTATGTTAACTTTTGAATTCAACTGTAATGTTGCCAGTAACCAAACCGATGACTGTACATTCCACTGAAGATCGCCACTGTACTTCCAAAAAGACATTTAAGAAACTGCTTTGATATTACTAGTCAAATGATCAAGAGTTTAAGGCAAAGTGACAGGCTAGGCCCACTATAACGTGCAAAGAAAATCTAAGAATTGCACAATCAAAATTGGGTAAGGTAAATCATCAGCCATGTCTGCAGTTAAAGTGAAATGCAAACAGAACACAGGTAAATATGGAGGACGTTCTAGCTGCAGTGTAAATATGCATCGACCCCTCTAAAGGTCACCCTGTACGTTCCACATCGAATTATGCTAAATCACTGCATGACCTTGTATCAGACAAGTTGGACACCAGATGTACCTGTCATGGAAAATTAGTTTTAAAATCAGATCCATGTCCAAACATTAACAGTAGGGGAAAGAAAAATGTGCCATTTGGCAACTGAAATAGATCTGTTTCAGCTTCTGAGTTCACGCTACCATTAAGACATTACTTACTCCAGTTGTACGTATTTGTTGCTCGAGTCCAGCGTTGGTAACATTTACTAAATAAGTTTTGATTCACAGTTTCAAATATAAGTACTCAATGTACTGTATCCTGACATCATGCTTCTCATTTCTTTAAATGCCAGCCGCATGTTACGGAAAATATATTGCAAGTGTAAAAATGCTCTAACAGACCACACTAACACTAGCTCACACAGCGGCCCACCATGTGACTGTAAAGAGTTACACAGCAACACTGCCTATAAGGGCAGCAAAGACACTTCACGATCTCAGTGATAGGACCAAAATCGGGAACAGCAAAGCCATCAGCCTGCAAACAAAGACAAACATCGTCAGAGCACACGTGTTCGGCAGCTTCTTATAGACATGCGAAACGTGGGTCATATCCAAGCGATGAGAGAGGAAAACTCTAGCGTTTGAACGAAACTGTTACAGGAAAGTGCTTTCAGTACGATGGACACAACAAGTAACCAGTGAGGATTTGTACAAAAGAGCTGAGCTGCGTGAGACTCTGCTGCAGTTATTCAGAGGAAGCTGCTGGTGTTTGGCCACATCTGTCGAATGGACAATCGCACAATGATAAAAACATCCGACGCAGCGGTGCCATACAAGCCCACAGCAGCTCAGTCAGCAGGCTCTGGGCAGGGAGGAGCGGCGACGAGCGGGGCAACGGTGATGATGATGGTCTTGCACACTCACCCCAACTTTCCTCAAAAGGTCGCTGACAATATTGAGGGCAGAGATCCTGGCCGATGGCGTGAGCGGGGAGTTGCCAAAGCCATTGGACAGGGCTGGAGAATAAAACAGAAACAAATTATGCTATCCATCAGGTGACAAAGACCTCTAATTAATGATATAAATCATCTCCTGCTAGACAAATTTTCTAGCCCTGGACAGTCACCCACCTAGGCTTTAGTCATCTTATCACTGGATAATATTTTGTATACATTTGTGTGAACAAGGTTTACCATCTTTATAGTCACAGCTCACACAAACAGTAACTTTTGAACAGTAGACTTACTGGGCATTTCTCCATAAGAGATTCTAGAATTTTTTCTTTTCCGAGTAGGTTTATGAACAGTTAACTTTCACAACATCCCATACAGACAGAAAAGTGTGTGTCTGTACAGAGATAACAGAGTAAGAGGACGACGGTGACATGACGGCGTGAATGACGAGACAAGAGGACAGCACAGGTACAGGGCCATGGGTGTAGCCAGGAGCTGGAGGGTTACCTTTTGAGGTTGCAAATGCGTTTTCAATGTTCTTTCCCACAGGTGTGGCTGGGAGAGACAAGGACGCCTGCACTGCAGAGTCCATCTTGTCGATGTCCAACGTGGGCGAGCTAGGTGCCGACATACGTGTAACATCTGTGTTCCGCTCCCTCACAGCCAGCTCCTGTCGAAGATCTGCAAGCCAAGGAAAGACACGGGTCACACCAGACCATCCTGCTTCACCACAGCCTCTTTACAGAAAAGCAGCCAAAACCCTCTGGCCACCTAGTATACTCAGAGTTGGTATGAAAGATAAAGGTTTGTAGGCTCTGTTTGCCTAATCCAGGTGGATTAAAACCATCTCAGGACATAAAACCTCCCTTTTTGATCAACCTTCATTAGCTGAGCTAACAAATGACATCTATCTAACATCACACAGGGTGTAGGGGCTGGTACAGCATGTCAGAGCTTTCACACAGTGGCTAATCCCTTCTCACCTGCAAATGTGCTGGGTATGAAAGGCAAACCTCTGCTGTTCACTGTGAAAACATGTACAGAAGCGCCTCAACTTTCACAAGCTACAGTAAAGTCAGAAAGCGCGGTACCTCTGGCCTCGTCCTTCAGCCGCTGTACTGACACCAGGAGGGATTCCTTCTCATCCAGCTCGCTCTCCAGAAACGCGTTCCTCTCAATCGCCTGGTTCAGACGCTGTTCAAAATCCTCCAGGGACACGATTGTTGCCCTGGAGACGTGGTACGTGACGAGCGGCACGTCACATGGGCCATAAACACAGTCGCATGCCGGGAAACCGGCTGCCGCCATCTCCAGTTCACACACCTTATTCACAACTACAGGTGTCTTACAAGTACACGTGTGTGTTCAGACACAAGTCTGATGCAAAATGGTCTTGATATCAAGACTTCATCATCCACGTAAAGCAAAATCAGCCTTTTTGTGATGGCCAGCGCAAGACGACCAGTCACAGCTCAACAAACGTCATGGTACTTAGAGTTGGGACGGGAGATGGGGTGCAACTTAAAACATACAATACTCCATATGTAGCCACATACAGCCTAATTTATATGGGAAAACCCCAGAAAGAGAAATTTTCAGCCAAAATCCTAAACTCATGCAGTTAGCTCAAGGGGGTCTCATTTCATTTACACGGGATCCGGCGTTTGAGGACCCAGACGGCGTGTGCCTACCTCTTGGCCCGCTCCAGGTCGTCGTTGGCCTGCTCCAGCTCCCGCACGTACTTGTGGAGCTGCTCTTTGATGGCGCGCGTCTGGCCCAGGTCGTCCTCCAGCACGGAGATCTGCTTGTAGCTTTGGGCGTACTGGTGCTCCAGTTTCTCCTGTGGATTAGGGGCATCGCAAACCACAGGAGACAGGCTTTAGTCTAAGGTGCCCATTTTTAAACCGACACTTCCAGTGACTCAACAGATCCCTGTGCTTAACTACACACGCAAGTCTTTAATCTGTGTGGAAAACAGTACACTTAATTTCCACAAATTTTAATGCTTTGAGTAACTCATTATTGAGCAATCTTTTGAATACACAATCTTCCTTTCTGTATGCCATTATGGATTCATTAACTAGTCATTAATTAAACACCTGTGTGGTACAATGATGTTCTGAATTAGTTCAGTCTGCTGATACACTGGCCATATTTCTGCTATACAAAGTGGTCCATACGTTTCCTGCACTGAATGTAGACAGACTGCCACCTGCAGAGATAACGGATCACAAGCTTTTTAATAGTTTCTCATTAAGCAAAATGATGTACAACAAGCTAGATGTCTGAAGAATGTTGGAGGAGTCAAACTATAAAAAGCTACTGGTGGTGTTTAAAAAATAAATAAATAAATAAAAAAAGCATAAATGCAGCACATCAATTAAAAAAAGTCAGAATAGAAATTTCTGATAGAATCCTAAATTAATATGACAACTGTTTTGCAAATTGACAAACAGTTAATGAATGTATGTTTACAGAAATGTAAATAACCAAACTATCTGAACAGACATGTATTCAAGTTTATCTTTTAAGTATCTGTCAAAGGTTCTCTAAACATGCTAATCCTGGTAATCTTTTACCTCTCTGGCAAGGGCAGCCTGGCTCAGACTACAAAGGGGCGTAGGACAAGGTTACATAACCAGTCTGCACAAAAGTGACTTGTTCATTCACAAAAGCCTGACTTCTGCAGCCTGCTGGCTCAATGGGTAGAACATAAGCCTGGGATGCAGGAGTGTCCTGGTTCAAATCCCAGCCACCAGGTGTGTCCTTGAGCAAGACACTCAACGCTAGCTCACGTATATGAAACGTTGAGAGTCGCTTTGGATAAAAGCTTCTGCTAAATGAATGTTCTATATATTCTACAATTTTCCATAGCAAGGCCAGACCTTTTCTCTGTACATATGTTACAACAGAAACCTAAAAAAAACTACATAAATCAGAGGTAATAAAGTATGAAAAGTAACAAGAAATGGGAACTGCCTTTTCTAAAGACACTTTTCCAGTTTCTTTTTTCTGTATGGTTGGTGATGAACTATGAGACAACTTAATTATATTATCCTTTCAACAAGGTTGTTTTTCGTCCCAAGATGTCCTACTCACAGATGTTTCAGACCTATGAGCTTCAGGTTCTGACATCGCCGTGGAAACGGTCCTACCTTCAGGCTTTCCACCTCACACTTCAGCCTCTGGTTTTCGGCCTGCAGGTCCCGGATTCTGTTCTCCGCTTGGCCCAGCTGGGCCTCCAGCTCTGCCTCCAGCTCTCGGCTTCCTTCCTGGAACTCCAGCAACTCCTCATGGGCCTCCTGGTAACTACGGGGGGGGGGGACAGGGGACAGGGGACAGGTACGGTTCAGATGTAGACGCATGCAACGGCACTACCCATATGACGTGTAGGAATTTAAAAATTTAAAGTTTTAACCAAGATCCTTACATTACATCAATGCTCCAAGTGTCATTTGAGCAATTGCAAGAGGGGACACTGAGCTCTGTGCTTTTCCAAGTCACACAGCAGAAAAAAAATTAACTGTGACTAAAATCAAATACCACCAACAAGCAACACATGGTTAATACAGAAACATTTGAAACAATCAGCAAAGCAACAGATTCAAACAAGTTATAAAAACAAGAAACCACAGCTCCCACTTAAAGAACATAGAACAACCTCAGCTAAAGACACAGAAAACCTGATGATACAGTGACAATCAGATGGACTTCAGCACACTTGGCAACCTCCAGTGCGTATGCGGTTAGATCTTTCAGACCCATTATACTCAATAAGCGCAGACGCCTGCAAGCGCTCTAACACCCAGAGAAAACCGCGACTTCCTCCCTTCGGCTGCGTCAGGGGAAGCAAACTGTGGTTAGTGGGGGTATGCAGAAAGAGGAGGGCAAAGCACCCTATCTGACCAAAACAGGATGTGGGGAAACCCACGACACCACACAAGCTTCAGCAACAAGGAGCCGTGTGGCGCTCTGAATTTCCTCGGGGACAGAGTACACAGCGGAGAAGAAAAGGTTCTTCCTTTAGCACTGCTGCTTTTACGATGAACTCTTCTCAGTATAGACATAAAACAGCCATCCAGCCACCCACATCACACTCACGCTGTCCCTCTGGACTTCATATTTAACCGCTACCAAAAAGACCTTTTGGAAGAAAAGAAAAACACCATACCTAGCCTTGTACTTCTGCATTAAGCCCTTCCAGTACTTGATTTCATCATCTTTATTACAGAATTTTGGTGCCATACCAGCTGTATCAGAACCAGTCTGAAAGTAATGCATTCATGAGAAACACAGAAGCTCTACTCTGTCCTGCCTGGTATAGCTGGTCTAAAAACAGGATGTAGCTGTCAGCTCCGCAGTTCGCTCCCGTCCTGATGGACATACACGGCGCGACAGTAAGAAGATCAGGAGCTCTGTGGATCAACACAAGGTGGGTTAAGCTGTGCTGAGCACAGCAGCAGTGCAACTCAAAGGGGATGTTCAGCTCCGGTCACTGTCTGGCTGGACAACTACTAACTAGTGTGAATTTACTCCATCTTATTGGTTCTCGCAAGATGCACCTCAAAAGGCGTGACGTGATGCTGCAGGCTAGCAGATAACTGGACGCCTGTTATACACCCATCAGCACCCGTCAGCATGAGAATGGAAGGTGATGCCAGGTACAGTCGGGTCCCTTTGTCTGGGACAACGGTCCTGTGACACTTTTGAGCCTTTATTAATCTCCTCAGCAATGTCCATCATTTTTTGGAGGAATGGACATTCTTTACCCCATTTCAGTCGGCAACATAAAACACGAAGACAGTTCTGTGACCGGCCAGCTGCTTCGACATCATACCTTTTCTCATACTTCAGGAAAAGGGTCTTCCAGTAGTCGATTTCCTCATCTTTTGAAGAAAATTTTGGTTTCATCTCCGTTTCCATGGCAGATAAACCTGAAAGAGAAGTTTGTCAGTCTGTTAACAGGCTGCTGTAATCCTGCAGGAGACACACAAACGAGCACAGACACACTCCAAAGCGTTTCTTTACGCTGCCCACTGTCTTTGTCTGTGGCTACATTCGAACTGACCTAAATACCGTGTGAGCAGAGGCACTTTCCACATGCAGTCACGTACAATTGCACCAGCCAGAGCCTCACGGCACCCCACAATTAATTAGCAGCCAATAGCGCAAAAAAAAAAAAAAAAACAGAACATTAATACAAGAAAAGTTTGGTGTAGGGAAAATTTTAAAAATGAGTGACAGGACAAATGCAGACATAAAAGGAAAGATTATGGTCATATCAAGAATTTAGCAAACAGCTACTTAGCATGCAAAAACATACGTTAGGTGAATACTCTGCGTAACACTGCATGACCTGTCCCAGGGCTATGCACTACAGCTGACCGTAGAACATCTTTTGGTTAAAACTGATATTCAAGCACTGTCAATCTGTGACGGTCAGTGTTTGAGTCTGGCACAAAAAAAAATGGCCACTGGCAATGTGAACAATGTACTGAAAAGTTACTGGAACTGATACATTCTTGAGCTATGCTAAATCAGATGTGTGAAAACATTTCAGAGAAAACAAACTGATTTTCTAGTTATAATCTTGTTATTTTATCCACTGTAGCCCATCAAATTGTATTTGCATTGTTGCAACTCAATTGTGATACTACCGCGATAAAACTGCCACATCATCACAACTGCAAACCCAAACCCAGTCGGAGCCCTTTGCTCATTCCTTAACTCCCATATTTGGAAATAACAGTCCTCACTCCCCTTAAACAAACTGCACATTACAATGGTTACACAGAAGGAAAAACCACACTATAAGAATGTCTCAGAATACAGAGTCTATTGCTTATATGGAGTCACAACAAAAGAATCAAAGGCTGCACAACGACAATAAATGGGGTCTTCCTAGTCACACATGACAAACTGACAGTTCCCTGACCTGCGTGGTCCAGACTGGGAAGATCAGGGAGCCATGCATTTATTCTGATGTCAAGATTATGGCTAAAATTTAAAAAACTAAACACAAACATTTATACAAAAATGTAGTATTCACAGACAGCACAGATGGAATGTAACTGTGCTTTTACACAAAAACAAGACTTGAGTCAGTATACCTGTACATGCTAACATACAAAGGGAACAGGTTGCTGTTACCAACGAAACCTCAAATTCCTTCATCTTTGGATTTCAAAACAAAACCCCATGAAAGGCACATACCATAAGTAGCTGACAAGCACAACCGCTTAACACCAACCTATAACACGTGCTCTCTTCACACACCAACAAAAGCAAGCATAGCCAGGACACGTGAGCATGTGGAAAGGCATGCCTACTCCTGTGCCATAGCCATGCATCTGAGCTGGCGGAACCCGGGCAAAAACCAAACCACCGTCGCTGCTGTGTAAATATCCTCAATGCACAGGAAACCCAACACAGGTCCAGTCTGCCAACTCCAGGGCCATCTGGAATCTATCAGCATGCATGCCCGTTTCCTCAGAGTGGCTACGTTCCCACACCGTACAGTTCCGAGAAGTCTGGATTCTTCACACATGACATCATGTTCAAACATTGTCGGGGTGAAACCTCCCTGTCTGACTAATGGTACCCAATCATTTCTACAGACCCCGTTATAGGAAGGGAATTCAGCTTGTATGAGCATTAAGAGTATTCCTCAAAGAAAAGCAGGTTTGCCCCATTCAGACTCTACCAGCTGGACAGTATACTATACTAATTACAAATTTATTCTAAATTAAACTCTACCCGCGAGGGTAATTAATCTTGGTCATCTTTATACCTGCTTTGATTTAATCGAAATTACGGCCTTCAGTACGCATATCACTAACTGAAACCGGAATGGCCTGCCGTGTACCTCTGCCTGAGTGTTATCCCTGTGGGTCTGGGCGAATCACTTAACTGTCGCACCAATATTACACGATACCTCTCTCACCAATATTACACGATACCTCTCTCACCAATATTACACGATACCTCTCTCATCAGCAGGCTGGATGTCATTCATTAAAAAACAAACCACCAAAAAAAAAACTAAGAATATTTGCAAGAGGCAGATACATATTTTTAAATAAATAAGCATGTACTATACAAACCTACACATCCAACCCCATATTAGCAATGAACTGAACTCCTAGTTCAAGGAAAAGTAAATCTAAAAACTGTACGAGAAAGCAACGGGTTAAAATATATATATTTTTACATATACTAATTCGACAGCTACCGTTATAAACCTGGGTACTCCAGCACCCTGCCTCTCGTTCACCTACAAACCACCTGGTGACACAAATTATCACCGGGCAAACATTTAACGAAATCACCCGTAATATTTAACGTAAATTCTAACTCAATAACAATTTTGAACCAGAAGCACGTCGACTCACTGTAAATTAGCCGCTGTGTATGTATTAAATAGCGAGACAAAAAGAAATGTCATGCCGAACAGAAGCTACGCGGCTGTCACACCGCGAGTAAAAGCGTGTCCCCCACGAGCCCAGGAACGCGCGCTCGACACCGTTTCGGTTTAATTTAACTCCAAAAACGGACTAAAACCGACCGTTGCGTACCCGAACATGTCAATCCAGTCAGCTTCGCCGCGGTGCTCTTCACCACATCCTCGGCTTTTTCCGTCTCGCTCCCCGTTGCGCGCTCTGAAAACGCCAACGCGGCTCAGCTGACGCTCCGCCGCCGGCACGCGCACTGCAACGTGATGACGTAACGCCCCCCGAAACTGCCGCTGGCGACGCAACACGTGAGTGACGGCTTTAAAGGAGGTAAATCAATATTAGGGTTCAGTCAGTTTATCTGTAAGCCGTAAGGCGATAAAAACCACCGAACTGTTATTTAAAATTCTTATATGATAGGTTGAGCGATGTTCCCCCCAGCACCCTCTTAGTTTGTTTTGTTTTTGTTTCCTGTTTATATTATTTGAAAGTCATTCTGTATGTACATTTTTATGGCTTTGGTAGTATGCATTCATGATGATTGTCAATAAAGACAAAAAAACAACACGTGAGTTGCGGCACTGGAATGTAACTGGAAAAAAATATGTATTTAAAAATCAGCAATTGTTACTCCTGATTCCTAAGACAAGGAATCAGACTTTTGTCCTTGCATCCGGCGGATTGTACCATAGTCATATTTACTCCGTTACATCCTCGGTAGTTACCCGCAGCAGCATCAGGTCTACAGGTTGTTACTAGCCGGTATTTATCCGAGTCAAACGGCACCAATGTAACGGGGGCCTTTGCTTCTGCCTGTGTGGTTATTATTACACACTATTTCTATGAAGCGTGAGTAATTGGCTCTTAATGATCGTGACAAAAGATTTGAGTTTCATGTGGAGGAGGATTGTGGCCGATCCCTCCCATCCCGTACACAAACCTTTTTGAGACACTACCCTTTGGCACAAAGCTGCGGCTTCTTTCCATTTGCACCTGCCTTAATCAGCAAGGCCCTAGACACCCCCTGATAATCCTAATTTCTGCAGACATTACATTCACCAACAAAATGTGTTCATGAACAGAACTTGTAGCTCATTACCTCAACCCGACTGTGTTTTAGACACTGGTCTTTTGTCTTAAATATTTAACATGTGTTGTATTGTTTTCTTAAATTTTATATATCTGTCATCTCTCTGTACTACTTCCTACCCTCACTACCTTTTCCTGTTTAATGTTTTTCTCTCTCTCACTGTCTCTCTCCAAACAGTTTTTGCACCACATTACCACACCAAATTCCTTCTATGTGAAAACGTTGTTGTCGTTCAGTCGTTTAGTCGTGTCCAACTCTTCATGACGTCACAGACCACAGCACGCCAGGGCTACCTGTCCTCCACCTCTGCCAGATTTTACTCAAACTCATGCCCGCTGCATCAATGATGCTGTCCAACCATCTCATCCTTTGCCGTCCCCTTCTCCTTTTCCCTTTCAATCTTTCCCAGCATCAGGGTCTTTTACAGTGAGTCCTCTCTTCGCATTATGTGGCCAAAGTATTTTAGCTTCAGTATCTGTCCTTCCAATGAGCATTCAGGGTTGATTTCCTTTAGGACTGACTGGTTTTACCTCCTTGCAGTCCAAGGCAATCTTGAGAGTCTTCTCCAGCACCACACTTCAAAAGCATCAATTTTTTGGTGCTCAGCCTTCCTTATGGTCCAACTCTCACAGCCATATATTACTACTGGGAAACCCATAACTTTCACTATCCACCAAGGTGACATTGCAGCTTTTTAATATGCTGTCTAGGTTTGCCATAGCTTTCCTCCCAAGGAGCAAGCAACTTTTAATTTCATGGCTGCAGTCACCGTCTGCGGTGATCTTGGAGCCCAAGAAAATTATATCCGTGTGTGAAAACTTATTTGGCAATAAACCTGATTCTGATTGCCGTTTTGTGCCAGTCCGCGTTGTATACTCCATTTGTCCACTAGATGGTAATGTTGTACATAAGCGAAGCACTGACAATTTATAACACGTTTTAGTACTGACGCACATTGTAATGTATAGATTACTTGTGTGTGTGTGCGTAATCAACGTTAAAAAAAAATCAATTAAACATCAAATTCAATAAATTCATTTATCTTATAATTACGATGTTTATTTTATAATTACTTTAATTCAGTCAGTTAGTCATCTTCTATACTGCTTATTCCTGGTGAGGATCGCGGGGAAGCCTGGAGCCCATCCCAGAACACATAGGGCGCAGGGCAGGGGACACGCAGGGCAGGGGACACCCAGGGCGGCGTGCCAACCCACCACAGGGACACACACACACACCAACCAATTAACCTAACCTGCATGTCTTCGGACTGTGGGAGGAAACCGGAGAACCCGGAGAAAACCCACCAAGCACAGGGAGAACATGCAAACTCTACGCACACAGATTCAAGGTAGGAATCGAACCCCAAGCCTGCCTTTACTTTAATTCATTTATCTTATAATTACTGATAAGCCGTTGTTGGTGTCGTTCTCTGCTCGACTTTTCGTAAAATTTCCGGAAATATTTTCCTTCGCGCATTATATAGCAATTCCCAATTAACGTCGAACTGGACACTCTTTGGACATGCATGGATTCCAGTGTTATCAGAACACCGAAACAAAGCGTGAAACTTTGTAACCTGTCAGCCTTCGCTCGACGCACGCTTCCTTTTCAAATAAATCCAGTTTGGCAACTTTTCCCAACGACAAAACTACACCCTGGAGGAAAGGTACTGCCCTAAACGGGACACGGGAGCGCAGGTAACTGCAAAACACAATGCACGTAACATTAGGGAGCCTGAAGTAGTGAAAGAAAGAGGCAGGCGACGTTTGTGTTCACTGGGATGCCTCGGCGCAAGAATGGATTTTAAGATGCCCAATGCGTCGTGGGAAGTGACTGCAACTCAAGATGCAGAGCAGGACACGCTGGACCTCGAGTGTCCCGTGTGCTACGAGCCCTTCACGGGCGCCGAGAGGACACTGAGCTGCGGACATGTCTTCTGCCACGATTGCTTGGTGAGGACATTAGTCACAGGCATCGGCGGTCGGTACATCACGAGGGACAACATCATTTGTCCTGTCTGCAGACACGTCACGTTCATTACCAAAGGACAGCCGCTGGTTAACACGGCGAAGGCGTGCGACAGTGGACAGACTCTGGAGATCCCCGTGTGTCATCCAACCGGGGGTTCACGCTTTGCTTTCGGTGTCCACAGGACCAATGGCCACAGTGCATCACGCACCACGCAGCCGACCTTCGGTGGACTCAGGGGCACCCTTGAACGGGCCCGATGGGGTTTAACTGGTTGCTCAGATCCGCGACTCACCAGCCATGACTCTCAGATTTTCATCATCAGTAACCAAGGTCGACCAATGAGCGATGAAGATGTAATTAATTCTAATACTATGGTTGTAAATGATCAGAATAATTTGCCGCGCGCGAGAGCACGACTGTGCACCACGTCACATTGTCTAATTGCATTGCTGTTAATTGTCGGTCTCCTGGCTTTGCTTACGGCTACACTGCCTTGGATATTTTTGGCCTAGCCTGTAATATTGCTGAGGTCTGCTTAATGGAAAGTATTTGTAGATCACTGACAGACATATGAATCAGACAAAACATTTAATATCACCATATTACGAAATATTACTTTCTAACTACTGTAATAAATATGCCTATATATTTAAATACATACACATTTAAATATGCAGTTAATTATACGTGAACAGTATGAAAACATCAATAAAAGTGTAGACAATTTTAAATATGTTTTGAAATGTGTTAAAACGTTTTGTGTTTAATGTCCTTATAATTTTTTTCCTAATAATTAGATGAAAAATCGAGGCTACATTACCTACCGTCACTGGTCTGACTGTTGAAAGACAAGCAAATAATGAGAATAGAAGAATATAAAGTAGAATATTTTAATTTCTAGTGTTGTGGGGGGAAACCTTTTGGTTGTGACTGTGATGCGTATGTTTTCACTGTTAATAATTAGATGTTCCCTATAAAGCAATGACTTAACTGAGATTAATTCAGCCCAACCTCAAGCAACTTTAAATATGGCATTTTTCAAATATTCATGTCATGCAACACCAAACGCAATGTTTTAAACCATTCAGAAAACTGACAAAAAAAATTCTCAAATTACAAAATGAACAGTGCAGAGGCTGTGCTGGTTCAAATCCTAGAAATGGTGGTAGCACCCCTGACCTGCTCAATTTGTTACTGAGGGTAGGCTCTGTTTAATTTAATTTAGCACCTATTAGAACTATAGTAAATATCTTGCTAGTTTTAATTAGTCAAATTTCAGACAACTGCTAATGATCACTATCAAGCACTCTGTAAAATCAGCGTGATTAGAAGTTTAAGTGCAGTGAAGTATGAAAGTTACGCTAAGGAAACCGTATTTTAAAAAATCATTTACCAACACCAACAGCAGGCAGTGTGATTCATTGCATACATAACATACAGGCTCATAACTTTATGATCATACAGCACTGGTACATCATAAAAAAATCATTTTGGGTTAGGAGAACTGACAATTTATAACAAAAACAACAACTAAAACTAAAGGTATAAGGTTCTGTGGGGGCCAGTTTAATCGCAGGCTTTCTGTGTCCTGCCCAAACCAGCAAAACCCCTGAAGCTAGTCTATTAACCTACATTTCTTCAGGAAAATACTACTGTGTATGTGGCCTGTTTGTTTTTCATTGCCTTAAGCAAATCACCTGTACTACACTTATAAGCAGTCTGCCCCCACCCCCACCGACCCAGTACCTCCAGAAGTTCCTGTCCCACTGGTTTGTCAGTTGCTGTGGAGAGGATCTTCCAATAAGCTACGCTAAAGAAAAGTAGGGCTTCATTTACCGATAGTGCTACATAGGGGTAAAGCATACCTTAGCACTGCATTCCAAAGAGGAACCACAAACATGTTTGTTACTCGCGAAGGAGGAGTAATTTAACGCTGATATATCAGGTCACAGAGGCACAAGACAAAAATTGTGCAGTAACAGCGAAATCACACAACACACACAACACAACATTATGGAGCCAAAAGCACACAGTTATTACAGTTTACAGTGCCTCATAGTGGCCTGGATGTTCAACTTCAGGGAGATGGAGCCCTGAGGGCAGAATTTCATGTCAGCAGTTACAACTTCCTGTCTTGTTCCTCTCCTCCGGGAAACATTTAGGAGAACGAGGTTGTCCCTAAAGGCCGTGCATGTTTGCTGGCCTCTGGGTCCCTGCAGCTCTGAACCAGGCAAATGTGACGCAATTAAGTACGATCTGCATCCATACTAGGAAACCTGATAGAACCATGAATAGCATCCAAGTGGGTAACATGATCCGATTTCACACTTTTGGTGACCCTTAAAAAAATGATGAGGTAAACAACTGAACAAATCTCTGTTTAGTAACACTTTTCATTAATCCTATGTATGGCTACCCTGTGTACAGCAGGGCTGATTGAAACAGTCCATATTGGAAGGTTTGTAAAAGGAAGCTGTCTCCATCACTGTTACCAAGTTAACTTTTGTGGGTTTTCAGTTGCTTGCAGGTTCTCGCATTACACATTGAGATGGTCATATGGCTGTTATCTGACACGTTCCCATTGGGCAATGGGTTTAATCTTGATTATATTGTTCTATATGAATATACAGTATGAGTATTGGAATCTTATTACACATTGCATAAATAATGGTAGATAATGATTGTTAAATGCATATTCATACTGTTTCTCAAGGTGATATGTGTATATTTGTAGTTATATCATGCATATCTTCTCTACTATTTCTGATAGTTTGTCAAATTGTGTGCATCTGTTTGCGTGTCTGTGTGTGTGTGTGTGTCTGTGTGTGTGCCTTCAACTCAGAATACAACTTCCTTTCACAAGTCTCATAGATGACTGATCATTAGACTAATTTTTTCAATTTATATTTCATGTGGAATAGCATAACACCACACACACATACTACCAGTGACAAAAATATATGTGTGAGGACAGAATGGGAAACCAAAAGAGGACTTTTGTAAATTAAAATATCTGTACCTGCCTCAGTCTGTCGTCAAGACAGGCATCCCTACAAGAAACGACTGCACGCTTTTCTCACATCATGATGGCACATCTTAGGAAAGCCTACACTGATTGGCTTTGCAAAGTCACCAGGCAGCTCTCACGTCAGGCGTATTTTTCAGCCTTGCCTGGGGGGATGGGTGGTTGGTTTATGTTCTTGAACCTGCTCATATCTGCAAGCAAACTGTCACCAGCAAAGCAATGAAAAAGTCACACCTTTTTGTCTACAGAGAAGCTGCCACATAAACATCTACTATATGTACCTTAAAGCTGGCCACGTGAGGTACAAGCCTGTGCCAAGCCTGGGTAAACGGGAAAGCTTGGGGAACACTGTGAAAAGCTTGCCAAGAAAGCTTTATGGAAACACTCTCTGTGGAGAGAGCTGGGCCACACAATCGCCAAGTCGGATACAACTGAGCAGATAACATCTTCACATCATCATCATCATCATCTTCATCCATATTTTAGAGCCTGCATTGGCATCCTGTATAGAACACAGAACTGCAGCTTTAAATAACCCAAAATAACAGGGTGATGGGTTCAAATTGTTTTTGTGTGTGTGTGTGTGTGTGTGTGTGATGGCATGCATGTCCTCTTTTGTTGGCACCCCATCCTAAATAAATTAGTATGCATCTTTATGTCATAGAGATATCACTTGGTATTTGTTTTTTTACTCAGTTTTTTCCCTACAATGTCTAGTCTTTAATATCTAAGTTTCCATATCTTAAAAAATTATTGTAACAAAATTTGTGCTACAGAGTGGAACATTGGTATTGCAAAATAAGACCACAAAAAAAGACTTTGTTAGTGTCTGTACCTTAGACAGCAGTCTTTACATCAGAGCACCACCTTAGAAATGACATACCGTATATGTGCCATCATTCATCTATGTGTACACAAACTTGTGCAATCACAGGGGAACGAATGTCCCATTAGAATGTCCCATCCTAATGCAACATACACACACACACACACACACACACACACACACACACACACACACACACACACACACAACAATTCCAGTAAGACAGGAAGAAACACTCCAGACAATAATCCATAAAAACGTAGTGTTTAATAGTTGTTTTTTAACATTCTGTTAAGGATTCCTGTAGATCTCACAGCACATCAAACATACATGGCAAGGTTAGCAAAAAAATGGAGTGGGGGTGGCTGGGGCGCGCTGGGGCGGGGGTGGCCAGGCAGTAGGCAAATGGAAGGGAATGTAATAAGTTCATTGTGTACTTGGGGAGAGCCGTTAACCAGAACGCTCCAAACGCCTAACCAAGTCCAGCAAATTCCATGATTTACAGTAAAGTTTTCTTACATTTCCATTAAATTCATCATTCAAAATCAACTTTAAAAACTAAAAAAAAAAATGCTTCATTTTAAGTACATTAATTAAGTGTGGACAGAAGGGGGTGGTGAATAATTAGGCTCTTTACCTTCTTACCAGATTTAGGGGTAGGGGTGTTGTCTTAAATGGCATTGGGATAATAATACTGTATTGACTCGCCATGGAAATGTAGTGGTTATGAAATGGTTTTTCATACTGGCCATAGTCCGTTGCCTGGCGATATGTTTAGCCCACTCCTAGACAAAGCAGTGCATCTGTTACGTTCTGAGCAGGTGCTCTGATGACTGAGCAGGGCATGTGTGAAAACTCATCAGACGTGGCTGGACTCTGAGCTACAGACAGGCAGAGCTCTATCGTGCAACACTGTACTTTAATCTCTGTTCACATTTCAAAAATATGAAACTTTCACCACCGTCCACATGGGTTCCTGTTTAACTTGAAATAATTGTCAGTGTTTAAATAGGGGAGCTGGGGGAGGGAAACTCCCCTCTGTACATTTTTAAGAAGGTCCAGAGGCACAAACACCTGCGTCACTGGCACAAATGAACACGTTTGCAACAAGTATGAGAAAAAATGCCACTATTTGTAAGCCTATCTAACCCTATTTTGAATTGGTAACTTATATTGTATGGTTTTGTCCTGTTTGTATAGACACATAAAGCCCTCCGTTTCACTGAGTTTACTGTAGGTGAAATCCTTGCGGACATACAGTAAGTACATTCCATTTACACATTAAACAGAGACAAGTGGGACATTCTCTATCATCTTTTAACAATGTACATTCATTAAGAAATAAGCAATTAATCTTCCCAGGCTTGAAACAACTCTGTGACACTAACTATAAAAACGCTCATGTTCATAAAGGTTTATTTACTGTGTCAGTAGCCATTTTTTCCCTTTCACATTCATCTAACTGTGAGGCCCACACGACGGGAGCTTTAAAATTATCCGCATCACCCAAACACATCACTACAGTCTTTATTATCTACTATTTATACCGGGATGCCAGGCTGTCACGAAACAAATTCAGTTTTAAATAGACTTCATACAAAAAGAAGAAATACTGCCCTCTACAGGAGAAGGCAAAAACAGCAATAACGTGACCCTGATCAATAGAAACACTAGAGGTGACTAATCTCCAAAGGGAATTGTAGGGGTACTTTAGCCCCTTTCTGAGGTTCTTAAACAAGAGCTTAATTGCACTTTGTCTAGAATTGTCTTTTGATCTCTACGCATGTTTCAGTGGAGTCCCTGTCCATTCCAGCTGGGTCCAGCCTTATTGCTCTATATATAAGGAAACTATATGCTATTGTTACAAAGCTGAGAGGAGCGGGAAAAGGTTCGCATGAAGGCATATAGAGGTCCTCTGTGTCCTCCCCAGACCACGTGTCAGCGATTTGAAAGGCGAGCAGTGTGCAAAGGTAAATGTTTCCTTTTCTTTTTTTTTTTTCGCAAGACACAGCGGACAACCGAGGACAGTCAGGTCCCCATGCAAGAGGCGTGACAAAGCCAGCAGTAAGAGCAAAAGCATCAATCACTCTCTCACACACACACACACACACACACACACACACACACACACACACACACACACACACACACACACACAC